>BQNB010134745.1:4134-18266 GCA_026074375.1 Tanacetum coccineum | reverse complement strand
TTTCGCTATGAAGGCAAATTACACATTTCGCCTTACACATTTCGCTATGAAGGCAATTACACATTTTGCCTTTGCACATTTCGCCTTTTATACATTTCACCTTTTGCACATTTTGCCTTCTGCACATTTTTCCTTCAGCATTGCACATTTTGCCTTCATGTCACATTTCGCTACGATGAACTGCACATTTCGCCGTCTTTATCATTTTGCACATTTCACTGCTCTTCAAAATAAGCCCAGATTTTTGTTCCAAAATAAGTTGTTTTGATACTTAAATAAGCTTCTAATAAGCTTGGAGATGATGAAAGTACAAGCGGATGATCCGAAACAACAACAAACAAGCGTGAATGATCAAAAATGTACCAAAACCCATGTTTTTTAAAGTAAACAAAAAACCATCATTTTAAGATCAAATAAGCTGTTGTTTTGGCTTAGGTTTATCACAGAGTAATCACCAAAGATTGTAGACAATAAAGCAACAAGCTTTGTGACGAAATAAGCTCAAACAAAACCAAGACGTAGCTTATTTGCTTATAAATAAGCCATGAATCACCCTAAAATAAGCAAACCACACATAAATTCCTCATAGGCTCTGATGCCAATTGTTACCCATAAAGATTCTAGCCTAAAACAACGATCCGGAGGTCAGGGAGGATTAAAGAAAAAGTAAGCCATATTATTGAATTGTAGAGAGAGAACGGGAAAAATGTGTGTTTCTAGAGAGAAGGAGGAGAAACACATACTTGAGATGGTTACATTATGAATCCTCACCCCTCCTTAGAAGTAAGGAGGGGATATATATATATATATATATAGCCCTTTTGTCATCTAACTATGCTAACTTGACGTTTCTAGTCCTTATTCGACACGGCTATAATAAACTAATGTAATTCCGTATAAGTCGACATATTTTGAGGCTAACAATGCCTTTTAGCCACAGGTGTATGGCTTTTGGGTTCGTTTATTTTAGGGGTGCTTTACCGAAGCATGTGTATCTTGTTAAAAGACAAGATTAAATAAGAATGCAATAATGTGTAGATGATGGAAATAAAGGGAACTTTGAGAGCATAGCGTTGTCCTAACTCATACACTTCAAACTTAAGTGAAATATTATTATGATGGTCACAAAAAAGCAACATGTTTTCTTTAAAAGGTCTATATTAGCCATTGTAAAATACCAAAAGTGGAACGCTTTAAATATATTTTATGACCAAATGGTGTGAATCAAAGTATAATGGCCGGTGTGGAACATGTACATAAGTACATTACTATATTTTTCAAAATGAAAGCATCCGGTGATTACAATTTTATTACAATAATAATGTAAATATGTATAAGACTGTTCAGAAGTATATGCAATATAAGAGAGATTTTGAGCGGCTATTAACTTGTATGACACTTTGACCCATTCCCATTTTACCTAGTTTTTCTTTTAAAATTTTGACCTATTTGAGGTAACACACAACTAACATCAGCAAATTCATAGTAAATGTTAACGGAGATGCAGTAGTAATAGAGTATAACCTCCATTATATCTGGATCTTGCCATGGGCCTTTATCAAAGGGCATGCAACCACCTTTGTCCGAACAGGTGCAGGTCCCACCCAAGAACTCTGGTAGTTCAGTATTGACAGATACAGATAAACATATAAATATAATTTAAGTGAAAGGATTTGAAGAGATGCAACATCTTTGACATATTTAGTATACATACCTGGCGTCAATGATTTCCAGGAGCATGCTTTAGAATTTGTTGCCCAATGCCTATGCGCAAAACCATTTTTCAGAAAGAAATAAAGGCTAAATTACATATGAAGTTAACAAACAATGTCAAACACTCAAACTTATTTAGCTGACATTTTTTTTTCACTAATAGGTCCAGGTTCGGAACTTGTACGTTTTCTATAAAGGGGCGAACTTGAAAACTATTTATTTTAAGGGGGGCGATATACACTACAATGAAATTTTTGTATAAAACGGACTAAAATCATATATAAAAAGTTATAAAATATACATAGGGTCGAAAAATTTAAAGGGGCCACAACCCTCCTCGGTCCCTTCTAAGTTCCGTCCCTAAAATGAGTGTCAAATGAGATTGTTTATAAAATAAAGGCCATATGGTCGAACTTGAATCGAACATGTAAAACGTTTCCAAAGTGTAATTTTTAGGGATGTAAAATCCTCCTAACATGGCAGATCTACCATAATTCAAGACAACATACCAGTAAAGATGTCTATATTCCGACTACATAGTATTTGAGCTCCATCCAATATAATGGTCGAGTATTGCATCAAATGAATATACTTCAGTAAAATACAGAATACATCGTATTAACAACTCGGTCCAGAAGTAAATTTACCAAAAACTTTAAAATTAGATGCTATACTAAAGAAAATTAGTAAACCTGTATATAATTAGAGAGAAAGTAGAAACCTGTATCTCTCAAACCAATATTCCATCAGTCATTACCTTAATGGCACAGTTGTCACCAATCTTCTTGTCATGTCTAACTTAAAAACCGACCTCTTTGCCTCGACCAAGACCAAGCTGATAAGCCAGACGTCTTGTTGTTGTTAGCACAACCACACGATGCGGTTACGTAACACCAATCATACCACTTTAAGTCTTCGACTACTATAATTTTTTAAACCAAACCCAGCTTCATATAAAAACTGCCAAATGAGAGCCACAAATAATGAAAAAAAATCCAAAACATACATTTAAATTACTAAAAATGAAAGAAAAAGGAAAACATATAGTGTAATATACATTGAAACGATAATGAAGTGTTCAGTTACACACAAATCTATGCTAAAAGAATCCAAATACGAAATAAAACTTCTTTATAAATGACGTTTGTTGTGGATTTGTGTAGTTGATGTCTTTGTCGCATTAATATACTGCTGAAATAGTTTATACTTTAAATTGCGCTATAATGTTTCGTAACACAATATCATGCACTGGAACATAACGAATGCAAAGATAGGCTAAAAATATCATTAGTTTTATTCCAAAATCATTCTTGTAAATTAACCAAGAACAATAGAAACCAAACACCCCTTTAGAGGGTAGTAGCGAAACACTTGTTCATATAACAAAATTTGTTGTAAGACGCTCAATATATTAATTGTTTTGTGTAAATTGATGACAAAAATCGTTGCCTTTATGTGACCTATAAGCAAAGATTGAAAAAGAAGATTAGGTGTACCTGAAGTGTTCCAAGTGTAAAGAGGATTAGTCCAATGTTGCGACGACTCGTGTGTGATTCCGGCTGAATCACTGCCAAGCTTGAGTCGAGTGGCCCATCCTGCTACTCCTATGACATAGACTTATGTTTGGCATATTGGTAAACATCACAACTGCATTGTAATTATCAAAATATACGAACATATGCACTCAAATATACACTTTATTTACAGAATTTAAGTGACTAAAATTTGTAATATATGAACAGATTTTAATGTCGAGACTTACAAATCTAGTCGCAATATGCATAATTTAAGTGACCGTGTACCAAATTTATGAGGGTAAATGATGATTCTTAGGTCTGATATAATTTTTAAACATTTTTTTGGATTAAGGAATGAAGTACTCACGTTTGTCAACATCTTCTAATAATGTCACCAATGGCAGGGCCCACGTCATCTATAATGTCAAGACGGCGATGCTGAATCTAAGAACACCAACAACTTGCATCAGGTTAATTCTACCCCCATGGTTGTTGCAATGTACATAGCTCACATAAAAACCCTCTAAAGTTGTAAACATCATACCTGCAAGGCATTCATCAAAATTAATGAGCAGATGTAATATATGCACTAAAATTTCCCCTTATTATTGAACTACAAAAGAGAGAGTAAAAAAGACCAACTTTTCATCTGAAGGTTTGTTTTATAGAACCTCGCGAGCCATCCTACCTGCCTGAACCAGATGTACCATGTTGAATTATCACCACAAATCTTAGTGTTGCATAATCATCAATATTAATAAAGTAACTTCAATTGTACATATATTCATTATTTGCAGGTTTCTCAACTTGGACCATGGCCTTAGATATATCTAACATATGGGTTTCGAATAACATTACATATTAATTTACATGAGATCATAAAACATGACATGGCTGAGAAAAGAAACAAAATATAATTATAATAAGCAATGTACTCCTTATGCGTGTAATAAGCACACATGTGACCCTGGGCCATTTTTAAATAATCTATAATGGTAAATATCTTCTTACTTAATTGTGAATAGGCAAAGACGGGTATCTATAACGGAACAAATGGGGAAAATAAAAAAGTTAGCTTAAAATAAAAGGTCAACTGGGTTGAACGGTTGTAAGAGCTTAAAACATATTTATAAAGCATCATAACCCAACCTGCAAGACCTGCCCATATTGCACCTCTAAAGTGGATCCCGATGAAACTTACAAAATGAGGATACTATTAATAAATACTGAGAGGTGAAGAGTTGGGTGGTCATAAATTGATACATAGCGTCTTTGATTGTCTTGTAAATCAGCAAGGTTTCGAGTTTGGATCTAACAACTGCTAATATACCATGCACGTATGAACAATTCATTTTAGTAATCTGTAATAAAATATCTGCCGCCACAAAAATAATAGACGCTTTGTTAATTTAGTTATTCATGTTTTAGTGTTGTACTACTTGCTTAAAGACTTGTCAGAGCTGAGAATAAGGATGGTTAGCTCGAGTTTTGACATAGTAATTAGTGAACCTATATCCAAACCGCTTATAAAACTTCTTAAAGATCTTTCTCAGACCTATAGCATTCATTTCAACAAAGAACAACGACCTCAAAAGATATCTTTTCACTTCTCAATATGAATCTCTAAATTACCCATTTTAAATATATTATTATAAGGTTTGAAAAATTGTCATAGTGATCAAAAATGCAAAATTTAGCAAATTACATTAGGTTAGAAAAAAAGAGAGAGACCTGTTGAAAGTGAGGAAAAATGATCGGAAGTCAAATCGCCATCAGCAGCAGGTACCCTTTGAAGACATCATCTCTAAATCGCTACTTCTGATCTACCTGCAATTCATCATATAATGTCGCGTAGGTTCTTATTACACATAAAACAACATTCATTAATAGATGTGTCGAAATTCTAAATTCAAATTCATCAACAAACTTTTAACCTAAAAATGATAGCTAAACTTGACCCTATTTTATTAGAACATTGCTGATTGCTTATTGATATTAATATGATTGACAAAAATATATAAATAAAACATTTTAATCAACTAACGAAAATACAACTACAAAAATTTCAAATTAAGCCATAAATCATCAACAAAAATCGTACATTTTTTTATCATTAATGACCAAGTAACCTAATTCGATTCAATCTGCTCCACTATGAAAAACACTCCATATAACAAAATCGATAAAGTTTGATATTAGGTATAATAAATGCATACCGGTTATTTAAAAATTTGTGGATACAATTATAGGAAATGCTCAAATCAATCAAACAAAGATAATAGGTAAAAAAATCAATCAAAACACAAGTCAAACAAATCGATCAATTAATTTCTATAAGATCGCGACATGACAAACGTGGTATAATGAAATTAGGGTTCATATATGATCAATTCATGATAAAACTGGAGATAATATTGTGCGGTTCAAATCATCTTTAATTTTCTGGATGATTTTATCATCAATTATGAACATAGTGAATGAAGGGATAATATTGTGTTTTTGAAATCATAAGTGATTTTGTTAATATGATTTTCAAAATCAAAACAGATCATAGTGAATGAAGAAGATAATTGAGGAAGGTTTTCTAAAAAGGCAGAGTTTTGTGGTGTAAATTATAACTGAAGAATGAATGTGGGAGAGATTGTAGCAGAGGTATAAGGAGAATACAGATTGACATAAATACCTCTATTTTTTGCATTGTGAATGTACAATCAGATTTTTATTCCCATTATGCCATTTGAGTCAGCATTCCAGTTACTATTTCATTGCTTAGTCACTATGTACAGTCATCATGCATTAATTCATGACTTGCCCCTTATATAGGTAGAAATTCCTGCTCTTCACACCATAAATGACTTTGATACTTTATTGGGCCGAATGATTTTTAGTATGGTTTTGATCCATTATTTAACAAACACATGGTGGCCTGCATCTAACGCGTTCCTATGCTCCAAACCCTGGTGAAGTATGAGATATGGAGGTTGATAATTGAATCAAATATATCCAGTGTAATAGATCTAATGCACTATGGGAGGGAAGTCATAGAAATGGTGCAATCCTTGCCAAATAATTAAAAAATTGTGGAAGGGAAGTTTCATGACAGAGATCCTATACAACCTGTGAAGAAAATGCTACGAGAAGATTAGACGGTGAATTTGCAAGCTAGAGTATTACTTTAATGATGGCGCATTCCTAATGAAACATCAGGTTTAAAGTTTTGTACGGTTAAGAGCAATCGTTTTAAAGCTAATTTAGGCATTTATACATAAACAAAGAACATAGATATGCAATGGAATTAACATAAAGACAATGTTATTTAACAAGGTTTATACATTACATACAAGCCCCAATTCTATATGATCAGTATAGAACGGTTACCTAACTATAACAGGATCAAGAACACCTTGACCTTAGGGCTAAACCACACATAGACGTCTACATCATTAAAACGCATACGTTTTTAGAACACGTGAGATGGAAAGCTTGGAGTTTTCATGACAAGCAGAGGAGGAGTCGTAGTTGACTGAAGTCACCAATATTACAAGAAGGATTACTGCTCTTAGTTTTGATAACTCTACTAGTGATATATGAAGGTTCGATTGTGGTTACTTCTTTTGGTCGAGTAACATTACTTTATGTATGTGTAACCCTACTGGTGGAAGATGATGTGTCAACTGAGGTTAATGGTGTTTTATTATCGACAACAACCAAGGGGAAGATTAAGTCTGCTCGTAAATTCTAATGTTGTCAAAAGGTTTGCTCGAAGATTACTTAGTGTTGCTTGTTTACACATTAATGCTGCCAAAGAAGATCTAAGCAACATTACTCGTTGATTATTTGTTTGTGCTGCTAAGGTACTAGTTTTTGTGTTAATACTGCCAAAGTAACTTACTACTGTTTAAGTAAGTTGTGGTTAATGCTGCCAAGAAGGTATGACTTTGTGTTGCTCGTTGCTACAGTAAATTACTACTGTTGTGGTAATACTCGCAGTTACTACTGCTTGAGATAAAAGCAGGTTGTTAATACTGCTTGGGTTAAAAAAGTTAAAACTGCTTGCTTTATTAGATATCGGACAAAGAATGGTTTTGGTTCTCAGCTGGTTATAGTGTTATCGGACAACACACACAGGAAGTTTTGATTTTGGTTTAAATGTTCTTAAACGTTATATGGCTATTATTCTTGGGATTATTTGAAATAATTAATTACGGAGATGATTATTTATCACTTATTTGAAGTTGAAGTAAAGTTTCACATGTGCGTGTTCTTATCATATCTTAAAAGTCAGTGTTAGTGATGACTTTGAAGATAACTTGTTCGTGCTTATATGGTGTTGATGAAGACTTGTAAAATCTAGCAATGTGTGATTTCTCTTATGGTGCTTAATGATCACATTTGCTATCACTTAAAGGAGTTACGTTGTAGTACTCAGTGTCTCATTGAAGATGAGGATTTTGTCAAGAGATTACGGTCTACTTATACATAGCAGGTATGTATTTGGAGTCACGTGAATAGTACAAGATATAAGGCACAAGTTTGGGTTATTCTACTTCAACATCAAGTTCGTTACTATTTTCTTCATCAGTAAGCCAAACTTTTACAAGAGCTACCTGAATTTGAGATTCAAGAGATGGTAAACATATTGGTTTCAGGGGGAGTCTTATTGACCAACAGTGTTTAACATCAGGATATATTTCTTGCCACACTTGAGGGAGGTTTTCATTACTACTGCTAGTCATTATTACTACTGCTAGTTTAAGTTTTTACTGCTTAAATTTATTTTTCTTATTGTGCGTAATGGTAGGTAATTTGAGTCATTGGAAGGATGGATTGGTAGTGTGATATATGGTTTACATTTGTATAGATCCAAGTTGCATATCTCCCCCTTCACATGACCCACTATTGGATTATTACAAAAGGGAAGGAAGATTACAGAGATAGAGATCATTGATTTGCAACTTATTATAATTGTGGCTTGGAGATTTTCAATTGTAAAGGGATGATTGTTCATTCATGGAAGATCAATGTTGGTTTTTGTAATCATCAAATAGGGAAAAGGATTCTTGAGAAATTATTTTGATTTGATGATACAAACAATGTTACAAAAACAAATGATGAAACCAAGCAATGAAACAACAAGGAAAACCAAAGGATCAGAGTCGACATTGATGGAATTCTACAAGAATGGTAGGAGTACAATGAAGATTTTTTTGAAGATTTGGTCAAAGATATAAAGATAATATCTAGGAAGATTTAGTTTCCTAATACAATTAGTTTTCCTTTTTGGTAAAGTCTTATGGTTTCTTTTAGATAAAGAGATCCCTAACATTGTTTTAGGTATCCAAAAAATGTGTGTGGTGTATGCTGGTATAATGTAGACGTCTAATGGTTTTGGTGTAGCCTTAAGGTCTTTGACCCTATTACAGGTAGGTAACCGTTCTATATTGATCAAATAGAATTGGGGCTTATATGTATGAAAAAACTTGTTTAAATAACATTGTTCTTATGTTTATTCCGCTGTGCAAATTCGTGTTTATGTTCATTGTTATTTATAATCCTAGATAAGCCTAGATCAAACTCCATATGTTTAACTCTATAAAGGATGCTAAGAAGTTGCTAGAAACTGTTGAAAAGAGATTTGGTGAGAATGAAGCTACAAAAAAGACTCAAAGAAATCTCTTAAAGTAGCAATATGAAAACTTCACTGCTCCAAGCTTAGAGATGCTTGATCAAACTTTTGATAGGCTTCAAAAGTTTGTGAGTCAGTTGGAGCTTTTGGGTGAAAAGCTTTCACAAAAAGATGTTAATCAAAAGTTATTAAGAAGTTTGTCACCTGAGTAGAACACACATGTTGTTGTGTGGAGGAATAACGCTGATTTGGATACAATGAGCATGGATGATCTCTACAACAACCTCAAGTTGTATGAACCAGAAGTTAAAGGGATGTCTAGCTCAAGTTCAAGCACACAGAATATGGCTTTTGTGTCCTCTTCAAATAACAACACTAGCAGCACTAATGAAGCAGTTAATACTGCTCATGGAGTTTCTACTGCTAGCACTTAAGTTAATGCTGCTAACTTTTATCCGGTAAGTGATTACCGGGTCGTTTTCCCAAGAATTTATGAAATTGCAGACCTAGTTTGTTATTGGACAATGACTTGAAGAGATTCGCTTGATGCTTTGTGCTTCTAAAAATCTAAGATGGTGAGCAAATTAAGAGACAATTTTAACCTAACTACTAAGTACATCATCTTCGGACAAAAGTAAACTTTAATAAAAAAGCAAAACACGGGATTCCCTAAACGGGACCTAAAAAAACCTAAATTATCAAAATTAAGCCTAAAATGATCTTTTTGGTTTTTATAAGACTTAATTGACTAAAAAGCTAGGACAAAGAAAATTCTGACATTAATCGAAGGGTGATTTGAGCTTGGAAAACACTATAAAACGTGAACGGGAGTGAATCCGTTCATTTTGAAAATGAAATTTTGCAATTTTAAACCGCATACGAAGCAAAATAATTAATTTTCCTAGAAAATATTTGTACTGTATAAAGAAAATTTTTTAAGAATTATGATTTATTTACTTTTTTTATATTTTTTATGAATTAAAAAACGATTTCTAATGAAGTAAATGATTAAAAATACTAATCTATTATAAAAAATTCTGAAAAATTAAAAATTCTGAAAAAATTACAAAAAATAACTTGAACAATGAGGAATCTAGGAAAAATAAACTTGGAAACACAGCTTATCGAATAAGCTGAGAAATAAGCCAAAACAGCTTATTATACTAAAATGCCTAAAATGTGTATAAGAAATTAGTTTTGCAAAGAAAGAATGAAAAAGTCCCCAGGGCACGTTGGTTGAGTGTGTGTGTTGTGAGGTTTATAAAAGGGTCGAGGAAGGTTGAGGTCGTGGGTTCGAGCCTTGCTCACCTACGATTTCCCTTCTTCCCTTTTTTTATTTTGCAAAAACCTAAAAAGCAAAATTGTAGAAAAGCTGAAAACTCTTAATTTTAATAAAAGCAACTATTTTTGAAACTTTCTAAATAAGCTAGAAATCAGCTGAAAAGCTAACAGATTAAATAAAACTTCTTTTTGATCTTTTATGAAAACTTAAGCAACTAAGAGGCTAAAATAAGCTAAGACCTATCAACATAAGCAACTTCTAAACTAACCCTAACCTAATAATCTAATATGAAAAGAAATAGCAAATAATACAAGCAGGAATGAGCTTAAATAAGCTCAATTTTTAATGCTGCTTCCACTAAATGACTTAGAAAGCTAAGGACAATAATAAAATAAGCTAAGACTAACTTAATAAACTATTCTAAACTAGAAATAAGCACAAAGAAGCAAGCTATAAGCTGAGGATTCAAAATAAGCACTTAGTGAAAAACTAAAAACCAAACAGACAACTTAGCTACTTTGGGCTTATTTTTAACTATGCAAACAGATCCTTATGGATTTCTAACTTATACTACCTTAAACCTTAACCAAAAAGCTACATGAAATAGCTTTTAAAAATCATTTTGAAAATCAAATGCTTATTGAAAAAGCTCCTTGAAAACTGCTTATTTTCTCAGTTTGTACTGAGTTTGAAAAAGACAAAATGCAATTTTTCAGCTTAAAAACAGATAGACAAATAAGCTATTTTATAGAAACTAAGTTCAAAATGATGATCATTAACCTACAAACTACTTGTAAACTAAAAATCAAATCCTGAAAACTAAATTTACCCTCTGATTTTTAAGATTGAAAAGTGCTACTTATCCCAAATGCTATCTGATGCAGTTTGCACAAAATTGACCCAAATCCGTATGAAACTTGTGTAGGCTTAAGGAGTTGTAATCTAAAACTTTAAAACTCTAAAACTAAAGCAATGAGAGCAATGAAACAGCTTAAACAGATAAGAGCTTAAAATGCTTATTCCACTGAACTTGTTCTAAATTTTTTTAGCTAAAACTATCTACTTGAATGAAATCTAATTCAAAACCTTCAAACAGTCTTAAATCCTATCTTATAAACTTACAAATGCAGTTTGAAACCAATCCTAAGGACCAAATGGCCTTGGCAGCACTAACTTGAGTTAGTGCTGCCTTGTGCCAAACACCCCTTAAAAAGGCTTAAATCCATTTTAAGCTTATAAATTTGAAAATTTAAAGAACAAGTTGCAAATACCAGATTTCATTAAGCTAAATTAAGACCTAATAAGCAGATTTAAGTAATCAAATAAGCTAGAAAATCAAAAATACAAATTATGCTAATGTTTTTGGTTTTTTCACTGATTTATAGAAAATAAGAGTTAACTAAGATTCTAAATTAATTAGCAAACAAATTAAGTTTCTAACAACTATATTAAGCATTTATAAGCTAATCTAAACAGCAATAAGCAAACTATAAGTCATGATAAACTAAAATTCAAAGCTAAGCTGTAAAAAGAAATTAAGAACTTACAATTGCCTTTGCTCTAAACAAGGCTTATCAAATTGCTCTTATGAGCTATCAACAAGCTCCAGCTTATCTTTGGATAAGCTAGTGGGGTCCTAGAAGCCCATCCCTTATTGGCTTCCCTTCCATAATAAGCTATGGTACTTTTGAAGGAGGATTTGTGTCTTAATAAGATTAGTTAAGCTTTTAAGAGCTTAACTAAGTGAATTGTAGCTTATTAGTTAAAATGACAGCTGATTGAGCTTATTTAAACAATATAGAGAGCATGTTTAAACTAGATTACTTAATAATGAAAACATGAATTGAACATTAAACTTTTATGAAAACAAACTCTTTATTCATTAATAAAACCGATTACAAAGCTGAGATAAAGGAAATTACATTGATTTTAAAACAATAAGCTGAAAAATTACATGATAAGCTAAAACTGTAAGCTACTATTTGAAACTACTCCTAGATATTAGATACTGAAAGATATCTCTGTGAGTGAGGAGTGATCTCTATTTATAGGAGATGAAGAAGCTTCTAGGCCTGAATACACGCTCTCTTGGCTTTTGATCTCGTCCCTTCAAATCATCTAATCATTGGCTCTTCAATCTACACTATTGGATCATTAAGTGAGCACACGGATTGCCAGCGTGGCAATCCGTGTGTTAGAGTACTTGTGCCTCTTTTCCAAAGGTTTTAGTGCAAATTTCTCTTCCCTTGTGTGTTTGTATGAAGCCAACGTGTCATTCCTTTTGTCAATTCTAGCCAATGAGAACACATGATGACGTCTTGCTCTGCGAAGTCAAAGCTTAGTACTCGAATCTTGATGCCACATCATCAATTTGCATTAACCCTTTGATTTTGCAGGTGGGTTAAATGGAGAAGACGGTGAATAGTAACAAACAGTATTTCCCGCCTTTTCTTTTCTTTTTATAACTGAGTTTGACCCAGGGTTGTGGTATTTTGACTTGGGCCCGGGTATAAAAGGAATGGGCCATGGGCTTGGTTATAAGGAAGGGTAAATGGGTTAATGGTTTTCGTTTATTATAAGGAGATAACGACCGTTAGTCCTTTATTAATAAAAGGCTAACGGTGTTAAGGTTAAGGGACTTTTGGTGAATTTGGTTTAACATTAAGGGTATTTTGGGTATTTTTAAGTGTTTTGTCTTTTTGTGGGTTGACCATTATTGACTATTTGACCTTTAAACTCTCGGCTCTTGTGTATATCTTTCCATTCTTGTGTTCGTGTTTGTCCGGCTTTTGACCGTTTTCTTGTGATATTTGCATTATCCATACCTACACATACACAAACAACAAAATACACAAATACAAGCATATTTTTGCACATTTTGATCATTTAAGAGCCATTTTGGATATAATAAAGATATGTGATTTCTCACATATCAAAAAGCACAAAGGACACCATGGAGTCATGGACTAATATTGATATTTCATAGACTAAACATCGGCTGAAAAGAAGTACACACATCTCCATGAAAAGGGACATTTCAACCACAAGTAATGTCTTTTACGAATGGCTATTTGGAAGAGGAAGAACACCCTTTCGTTTTTGTCGTTATCAATTCATAATTTTTATGTAATGTTGCCTTTTTATAATAATGTTTATGTAATGTTTTATGGTTGTTCTATCTCTTCATGGACCCACTTTATTTGGTCAAATAATAAATCAAGATGCAAAATTAGCTGGTCAATCCCTCGACTAATGCCAACAAGTGCTTTGTGCTAATCATAACGGTCTATATACATATTGTTGCTAATTACACGTCTAATGACTTTAAATCCAAAACCACTACAACAGATAGCAAGAATAAAGCCACCTGTTGCAGCAAGAACTGAATCAAGCACACAGACTATTTTCACGCAAATATTTAAGCATAGTAAAACTCAGCTCTTACCATTACTTGCACGCAAATATTTGAGAATATTAAAATTGAGCTCTTACTATTACTTGTAGTAATTCACACGTCTAGATTATTTTTGAGTACTACATCTTCAAGGATCATGAAGCCATTCAGTTAGGCTTCATAACAAATAATCCCTTCCTTATTTGTTAGAATGTGTACACAAAACATCCCAATTAAAACACTGCTATACTCCTTTTTTATGATACGCCTTCTTACTCTTTTTAATGCTAATACAATGAACAACACAGTGAATTAATAATGTCAACAAAGCTGAGTTTCAAAAACAATGTATGTGTATAGTGGCAAACTTAAAAACAAACCCAAAACACTCTAAAAATTCAATAAGATATTCGTATGAGAAAATTACACGAATAGTGCTTTTATCTAATAACAAAAAAAATACACATGAAGCTCGCCCGCCAATTATTAAAATCAATATTTAACAAAATAAAAAAATGTAAACAATAATTACAAGTCATGCCCGCTCATTAGGCGGGCTTAGCCACTAGTATATATATATATATATATATATATATATAT
>BQNB010134744.1:0-18267 GCA_026074375.1 Tanacetum coccineum | reverse complement strand
CTCTTGCCCTATTGAGTTCATCAAGTAATTCTTCAATAACTGGGAAACTTATTTTTTATGGTATGCTTATTGAGTTGCCTATAGTCTACACACATTCTCCAAGAGCCATCTTTTTTCTTTACCATCACAATGGGAGAAGAAAAAGAACTCTGACTATCTCTTATCAATCCAGACTCCATCAATTCCTTCACCATGAGCTCTATTGCATCTTTTTGGTTAGGTGGGTGTTTATAGGGTCTAATGTTGATTGGGGTAGTGTTTGGTAGCAAGGGAATGGTATGGTCATGAGACCTTATGGGGGGTAGTTCTTTTGGAGTTTCAAACACTGAATGAAAATTGTGGGTACTACCCGAATCAACCAAGATATGCAGCAATTGCTTTCCCACATATCCTCTAACCCTCATGGTTTGGTAACTTGGCACCCCAGTCATAGCATTACGGGAAATTTGTGGCCTCACTAATTCTTCTTCTTCAATAGTATTTACCACCCCTTCTTCTGTCAATACACAATCATCATCTTCCTCAAACATCTCCTCACTTGCTACCACTTCTAAAGAGTACATTTGGCCACTGCATTTATGACCAGGAGTGTACTTTTGATCACAAAAGAAACATAGATGCTTTGCCCCTTTTTCTTCTAATTCTTGTTGAGTTAACTTTTTAAAAGGTCTGTTTGGCAGTCTGTTTGGCATAGCATTATTGACATTTCTTGGAACAATTCCCCCACTCCTATGAACATTGTTCTGGTTGCTAATGCCATTACCTTTAGGAGTAGCTAATACTGGTGTATGTCTAATTTTTGCTACAGAATTACTAGCATCTCGCAATTTTGACAAGTTAGAGACATCAATCAAACTAGTGGGTTTAAACATTCTAACAACATAAGCGATATCCTTTTTTAATCCACCAATGAATAGACTAATAGCATAAGGTTCATTCAATTCAACCTTATTCAAAAGTTCTTCAAAGTAATCTTGATATACCTGAACACTAGTAGTCTGCTTGAGGTTCTTTAGCTCTACCATTGGGTCCTCAAACACCGATTCAAACCTCTTTTTGATATGAGTTTCATAGACACCCCAAGTAACCACTTCACCAAACTTTCCTATAAATTGTTTGTGCCGATTGAGAGCTTTACCAAACACATGCATGGATACCAGTCTTAGCTTTTGCGCATCATCCCCAATTTGATCCATCTCAAAAAACTTATTCACCCTATACAACCAACCTATCACATCTTCACCCTCAAACTTAGGGAATTCTACCTTAATCAACCTTCCATACGTACCACCATTGTTACCACCGTTCTGACCACCCAATTGCTCCCTTCTTTGACTTGTTCCTTCGCCACTGTTCATTCTTCCCTCCAACGCAGTTACGGTTTCTTTCAAACGGTTGATTAGATTCAACATAGTTGTTAGCTGAATTTTAACAGTATTTGTGCCAGTCAACATACTCCCTTGACCATTGCCACCATTATCTGTTGATCTTGTGGCCACCATTGTTGGTTGTAACATAATTGAATGATTTTTCAAGAAACGGTTATTTGAACAGAATCCCAACAAAATTAACTACCAGGGTCCGCTCTGATACCAATTGAAATAATGTAATCTAGAAAACTTAATAGAAATGAAGATTACAATATCAATGGCAACAAACTATTAGGAATCTATAGCAAGAATCAAGACTCGAAATGGGTTTGTTATTGGATTGTGGAATTGTTACAATGATTGAGTTTAAGAGAGGAAAGTTACAATTTTACATGAATAAGTGAAAAATACAGGAAAAGGGTAGTATTTATAGGCATTTGAGAGTGATAACGGTTTTTCCCGTCGAAATCACTTTTGACTTTTGTTGACTTTACTCAATTGACCCATTTAGCTTTACTTTATGACACAAGATTGGACTCAAATAGCTCAAATTGACTGTAATCAAATGGTGCCACGTCATCAAAATCATCATTCTCATCTTCTAATTTTGAATTTTTAGTGATTTTAGGGTTTTTTAGGGCTTGTTTAGGCGGGATTGGGGAATGAGTCGGATTTTTAGAAAATCCCTCCGATCTTAAATTTCAAAACAAGCTCAACACTTGTCACTTTTTATCATTTTATGTAGACAACTGTTTTTTTTTTGCCATTGTGTCGCTCAACTTTTGAATCCGTGCTATTGTGTGTATTCTGCGACTATTTATGCATGTAAAATGATCATTTTACCCTTCAAAATTTGAAAAAAGTGAGGGTAAAATGGTCACAAAATACACACAATAGCACGAATTTAAAAGTTGAACTACAAAATGACAAAAAAAATAGTTGTCTACATACAATGATAAAAAATGGCAAGTATAGTACATTTTTAAGCAATTAACCTTAAAAAAAAACTTAGAAAGGGTGACGGGTACATGTTTAGAATATTTAGGGCTTGTTTGTTAAAATTATGTGTAAAGTCATGTTTAATTAAGAGATGACTTAATGCAGACATCATCAGTTTTATTACTTAATAATTTCAGTTATTTGTCTCTATTAAGTCATAAACAAACAATTTTTATATTGTTGTAAAATAATAGTAATGGGCTTATGTATGTTCACCATTATGTCAACCGACCCGTTAGGGTTTACATGTATTTATCTTCCTTATAAATACTTGATACTTGTAAGTTGTAACCTCTTGGATGAATATAACTGAATAAGAATTCTCCTTTCTTCTGATTTTTCTCTTATTCTTGTTCTTTATATTTACAATACGTTATCAGCACGATAGTCTTGAAAAAAAAATAAGATAAAGAGAAACGTTTCAGACCAGATCTAGACGTAAATATGTTTTGAAACCTTCATTCATGTTTTACGTCAAATCAAGAAAAGCCATATAATGCTTCATTAATCAATAGGTACACTCACTCAGGTTTGATACAAATTTTTTTTCCTACTGTTATTATTATAAATTTTGACTGTTGTACGTTAATCAAATATGTAAAACTATTTCTATAATGTTTCATATCAAAGTAACATACAATTAAATTCTTAAATCAAACGTGAGATGGAAACATAATATCATATTATTTTATGTGATATTAATATTGATTATTATATATTTTTTTTAAGATTGTCATTTGTTTTAATGTAATTGTGTGTCTATTTTTCTTGCCAATCTTTTAAACTCTCGTGTAGTTTACAAAAACACAAAATGTTCTATTGTAATTACAAAGAGAGAATCAAAAATTAAATAATGAACAACATCATGTTCTTTATGATTCCGTCAAGTGAATCACAATAATATAACCTCAAGTTATGATTATTTTTATTTAAGAGCCTTATGTGCTTTGATGATTCCCTCAAGTGAATCAAGAAGTAAAAAAAAATTCATAACCTCATGTTATGATTATATTTATTTATAATAAAACCACAAAAGTTTTATTACAATGAATAAAATTAAAATACAATAACCTCAAGTTATTGTATATCTTTTAAAGAACCTCAAGTTTTTTGTGATTCTTTTAGATGAATCACGTTAACAACACAACCTGAAAAAAAATTATTAGAACCTCAAGTTCTAATATGATTCTTCCATAAGAATCAATAACATAACCTCATGTTATGTTATAAAGAAAAAAAAAGATAAAACCTCAAGTTTTATCATGATTCCCTATGGAGGATCAATGATGCGTTGTATTCTAGTAGACCAGGGAGAAATCTACTAAGTTTTAAAGATATAAAACGCAATGGTTATCATCATGAAACCATGACTCAAAAATAAAATTTGAGTATCTTCAAATTACATTCATTGAAAATGAAAAAAAGTCAATAAAGAAAAGAATGAAAGGTCTATCTTCTGGATTGTACAGAAATAAATATGGTTCTACATGAAAGGGCGTAGATCCTAAAATATTTACCTTTTGACATGATCGTTTGGGTAATTTGTGTGATATTATGAGGAGGAGAATAATTGAGAGCTCAAATAGGCATCCACTAAAGGATCTCAAGACCCTTTATCAAAAGATTTATCATGTGGAGCATGCTCTCTTGAAAAATTGATAACTAGGCCGTCAATCAATAAGCTTGAAAAAGAATCTCTTTTGTTTCTAGAAAGAATTGAAAGAGACATTTGTGGGCCAATTACTCCTTTGTGTAAACCATTTTGATTCTAATAGAATCAATAACATAACCCCATGTTATGTTATACAAAAAAAAAGATAAAACTTTAAGTTTTATTATGGTTCCCTTAAGAGAATCAAATAACACGACTTCATGTTATTTTTATATGTTTGTATAGAACCTCAAGTTCTATTATTGTTAATCATGTCGATATAAATATTTAATAATTTATTGATTTGCTAAATTCATGATTTCGCATGTTTTCTACATGACATTGGCTAAGATTGTTTTTGCATACTAATGTCATGATATTTGCTAAAATTATACTCGTAATGTTTTTAATCTTTTATTTACTTGACTATGGTAAACTATATGCATTTACAATGAATATTGCATGTTTTTTTCTATTTTTTCTTAATCAATTGTGTTTGTACTTGTATTTCTTTATAAAGTGAAGTTTCTAATCATTTTATTCTGGTTATTGATTTTAAGAAGAAAAAAGAGGCATGAACGCTATTAATAACATATATCAACATCGTAATATAATCAAGATTAGATATGTTGCCTTAATGTAATGTGATGCATCTATTTATTTTTAGTTTAGATGTGTAGTATAGTATATTTTTACCATCTATCTAAAAATCTATGTTATATATGTATTGCATAGAAATCAATAGTATGTGTTTAATATGTGTTGCATTTGTAATCATATTAATTTATGATTAGTCTTCAATAAAAATGTTAATGGCGTAAAACACAACGCTTTAAATTTACATAAATTTGAAATTCATTTTTGTACGATTTGTATAAGTGGTGTATAATCTCTTAATAAGATTCGTAAAATGTTTTGTGATATATGAAAAAAAAATCCTTATATAGTGATATATGCAATCTTTGCTAAATGATACTTTTGTCATTTTTATGTAGAATGTTAAATTTAAAGTTTTCAAATATTGATTTTTGTTGTTCTTGACATATCGGGAAAAAACCATCTCCACTGGACTCTTCTTGCTGAGTTCTATCTAACTTTGTGGATAATCAATTAAAGCTGAAAATAAAGCCTATTTACAAGAGTGTGCCACAATAGTGGTATTCCCCCTTCGTTTTTTTCATAATGATCTAAAAAGGGAATACATAACACTGAAAGATTCTTAAATCTCGCTATAATTGTATGCACCTCAAGATGCATAAAAAAAATATAAGCGAGTTCGGTCTCACAATTTTTGTGTTAGATATGAATTAAAAGATAATATCTAACGATGAAAGATCCGTTATATGTATGTCAAAATCTAAAAGAAAGATTTGACCCTCAAAAGCAAGAAATTCTTGTAAATGCGAGCACAATTTTGCAATATTGAGTATTTCATCTGAATGATAAAAAGAAACCATGCGACGAGATGGTTAATGCCTCGAATATGCTCATATATCGAGAATGATGCTTTGATATAATTTTCTTTAAACAAAGCAATGGGTATGCTTTAAGAAACACGATAAACCCGTTTACTAAATTTGCTCAATTCACTCAACTGAATGTGACTCAATAACGATGATCATGTAGATATCATGATTCTAGACGTGGTGAAAATAATTATTGTCTTGTTAATTCAAAGAAACAGGCTGGCAACCTCAAGTTGCAAGATAAAAGATGAAACGATCTCCATTCCCCCATGTGAATGTGATGTAATGATCAACATAAAGATCTCCATTCCCTCAAGTGAATGAGATAAAATGATCAATATAAGATCCCCATTCTCTCATGTGAATGTGATAATGTAATATAGAGATTTAAAGATCATTTATCATGGTAAAAGATATGGTCGAGGTAGTATGACAATGACAAACCACTAGTAGTGGCAAAATAGAATAAGAAAGGAGCAAACAAAAATGCTATTTATGCAAAAAATGCAATGTGATGTATGCAAAATACAAGTGTGTCAAAGATATTACACACTATCCATAGATTTAAGAATCTATGCTATCACATTTTGCTCCGTAAAAGATTATCATGAGAAACGAAGTTAAATATTAAAGATGCATTATATTCTTTTGTATCTTCCTCAACATGCATTATATAAAGATTAGTAAAAGCTAATCATAGCTATAAAATAAGTTTATGAGCAATAATTATAATATTTTTGGCATGACCGGTTCTACCATCTCGAGTCATTAATGATGCGAAAACTATTGAAGAATAAGATTCTTCAATCTAATGTTATCTCTCGAAAGAAGTTGATTTATACATCTATCAACTAGATTTGGGACTTAATCCCTCAATATTCTGAAAAGAAAACAAATGACTATATCTAGGCATGCAAATCCATTGTATGAACCATTTAGAGTTTAAAATCGATGCATCGTCTAAATGGTCATTAAATCGCAACCTCGAGTTTGCATGATTAATAGATCAATGTGAGCCTAACATTCCAGAGTAAGTATTTTCATCATGAATATGCGATGAATTACTTCTAAATTATTAAATGAAAATGAGAGAAAAACTTGTGTTGTTGTATGGGGCCATATTACAATGTACACAACAACAAAAATTAGCATCATGTCAATATGTTATTATAAATCCTCCATTTTATACTTGGTTTTGGTTATAAACCAAACATATCCCATTTTAGATTATTTTTTTGTGCAAATTACTCCACCTAAATGCACATATACGGGATATAGAAGAAGGATAATTCCTTCAGGAGGAGAGAAGTAGCTGAATATTCAAAATGAATTATCATATTCTATTGATCCTCGAAAAAAAATTTATGAATTTATTATTCAATGGATAATCTAATAGCCATACATAGATATTTGCCAAAAACAAAAATTTCAGCTACCCATGCTTTGATTATAAGTTGTCCCTCAAGGACACTATTTTATTATGACATGCCTCAAGCATGGTAGACAAATCGATTTCAAATAAAATCCTCGATGAAAAATATGGAGCATGAAAATAAGATGGTTGTTCGAGGTATAAAAGACCCCATGATAGTCTCATAAAGAGACAATATACATTAAGGTTCTAAAGAACCTCAGATAGCTAATGATATCTCAATAAATTCTATTTTGTCTTGAATTATATGGAATGAAATCGAAAACAAAACGACGTTGATAAATTTGTCTACATATAATATATTGCATGCTATTATGCATGATGAGGATCACAAATCAATTATTATCCAAATGTGCACTCAATGAAATGATTGGCCAACATAAAAAGACTTGGTATCTTGCAAATACAAAAGATTGGAACGTGAAGTTCATACACGTCAATGTGTAAAATCTATTGCATATAATCGGTTTTTGTACGAAACCGAAATAAGAGCTCTAAAGTTATGTGCTTTAATACTTGAATTGTGAAATAAATTCACAAATAAGTTGATTATTAAGAGACATATTATCTCAAGGTGGATGCAAATATCCTATTGATATTTTATAAGATAAGTATTTATTTTTCCCTAGAAAGGGGTTTATTAGAGCTCTCATATTCTACGAAGGATATGTAATGCCTCAAGCATGGCTCACAACTTCAACTTCTAGTACAATTAATAAAGTTCGCAATAACTTTATTTGATTAAATTGAATGAATCCTTATATGGATCAAAATCCTTTTGGACGCATATTATATAAATTGCTTTTGCACATCTATTATAATAAAAGATTGAGCCCTTAAATTTATTGGGGTTGTATCTTTAAATGATTTGTCTCACCCAGAGCCATAAATACAAAACCCTACTGTATACATTGATAAACATCTTGAGGAGTACCCCATGCTTTCATGATTATACCAAAAAATATGTAGAGTTTTTACATTTAATGCAGCAGTATTAATGAGGGAAGGACCATTTGTGTCAAAATATTAATGAGGGAGGGACCATTTGTGTCAAAATTATATAGCTTTTTCTCAAAGCTAACCCTAATCCTAACACTATAAATAGGGGGTCCCTAAACCTTATTTTTCATCTCATACATCTCCTCTCTTCTCTCTTGGTCGAAATTAGAGATCCCTATTTTTTGCCCGCTGCTTGACAATGGCTCAAACCACACCTACTGCTGTAATAACGATATAAGGCCATTAAATAAAATAGACTAGTGACTTTAAGATTACACCAATCGTATCTATTGTTTCGGAAACTTCCTTTTCGTTGAATAATTCAAAAAAATTTGAAAGTAAAACACATCAAACACATACTAGTAATTATACTATTACACATTACAGAAGTTAAACGACATAGTTTTTGAACCATTTTCATTATTCATTTTAAGCACTGTAGCACTGTAGCTACAGGGCTGGGCAAAAAAAGCCTAAAAAATTTAGCTCAAAAATTTGGGCCGGCCCAATTAGTTTTTTTTTTTTTAAATATTTGTTGGCACAAAATAGAGAGGAAAAAAATGTTACAAAAGTACCGACGCATTCAGATAAAAAAATATATGCGGTAACATTTTCGAATTGACTTAAACAAGCCCAAAATTTTGGCCCGGCCCAATTAGTTTTTTTTTTTTTAATTTGTCGGCATAAAATAGGGAGGAAAAAAATGTTACAAAAGTACCGACGTATTCAGATAAAAAAATACCCGCGGTAACATTTCCGAATTGACTATACTAAAAAAATAAACACGCACTATTAAATATGAGGGCAAAAAAAAGCCCAAAAAATTTAGCCCAAAAATTTGTGCCGGCCCAATTAGTTTTTTTTTTTTTTTTAATTTGTCAGCACAAAATAGGAAGGAAAAAAATGTTACAAAAGTAACGACGCATTTAAATATAAAAATATCCACTATTAAATATGAAGGCTAAAAAAAGCCCAAAAAATTTGGGCCGGCCCAATTAATTTTTTTTTATAAATTTGTTGGCACAAAATAGGGAGGAAAAAAATGTTACAAAAGTACAGACGCATTCAGATAAAAAAATATCCGCGGTAACATTTCCGAATTGACTTAAACAGGCCCAAAAATTTGGGCCGGCCCAATTATAAAAAAATACCCGCGGTAACATTTCCGAATTGACTATACTGAAAAAGTAAACCCGCACTATTAAATATGAGACTGACAAAATAAACTCGCACAAAATTAAAGGAAAAAAAAGAATTAATGACACGCAACAACGCGCGAAAAAACAAATAAAAATAAATAAATAACACATTTCACAAGTAAAACTACGTCGTTTTGGCACTGCTACAGTGTTTAAAATGAACAGTGCTACAGTAGCCTGACCCAATGGGCTCGGTTACTGTTCATCGGCAAAAAATAATAATTTATTATCCCCCTCTTCTTTTTTTGCCAAAAATAAGAATTTTTTTTTTACAGGAAGTACTCTCATCTTTAACTATTTACGACATTCTATCGGCCTGGGAAAAAAAAGAAAAACGCGTTATTGTCATTTTATATAAGAACAAAAACAAACTATTAAACATGAGACCGAAAAAAAAAAAAAAAAATTTAATACCCCACAATAACGCGCAAAAAATTAACCCCCGCAGCAACGCGCGGTTAATCTTGCTTGTTTGAATGCAATTTCTCAGTAACTGCTATCTTTTAAAATAATAAAAGAATTACATCAAGAGTTTTAAGTGAACAAAGTCATCGTGATTGGGTGAAGACATGATGATGAATCTGTTGTAATAACGTGAAAAGAAAAGGTTGTTTGGGTTACAAAAGGAAGCGAATGGGTGGTGATAGTCAACGAGTGTGAACAGATGGATCTGCTTTTTGCATTAGGGGTGTTAACTATTCGAGTCGAGTCGAGTTTTGGTCTAAACGAGCTAGGCTCGTTTATTAACTACTCGGCTCAAGGTCGAATAATCTTTTCAAAATTGGCTTGAGCTCGAGCTCAAATATTTTTTTTGTTTGATCTCGTTTAAGATTTTGAAATTTTTTTATGTACTCATACAATAAACTAACTTTCAAGCTTAAGATGCTCGTATAAAAGATCGAACTTCATAGCCTTGTTTATTAACTCAAGCTCTAGCTCGAAAGCTCGTTTACAATATAAAAATTGTTTTAATTCTCAAATTAAATTTATGTACTGTAACTGATAAGCTCAACAAAGTTTGTTTAAGAACACACAATAAATGTTTAATAACATACAAATCTAAAGCTCAAGTAAGTTTCAAAACAGGGTGGCCTTTGCTTATGCAGATTTTTTTTCTTGAAAGTTTTCCTCTTAAAAAATGTGAGATAAGTTTACTAGTCATTTCCCAATTATAGTTCAACTTCTCTTGTTCTTTTGATATTTTCAACAAAAAAATTCTTTTTTTTTTCTTCTAACTATTTCAAGTTAGCAAATATAAAATATCATCATATTTTTATCTTTAGTATTTATAAAAAGTCTATAAAGATTTTTGAAACTCAAAACGCTTAAAATTAAGTAATGTATTTTGCTTAAAATACATAATTACCCTACTACACCTTAAGTTTGGTCTATAAATATTTGTAAATGAAAACTTTTATTATCGAGATACTTGTAATTAACGCAACCATGTTATTTCAAAAATACCAAATGATTCATAATATACTTTTATATTGTGAGTTGAATATTTAATCAATTTCTTTTTCAATATGTAAAGATAGAAATATATGTTTTTTTTAGTTTAAAAACATACACAAATTGATAGGTCAATGCTTATTTGAAATCCAAATGACCGATTAGTCTAAAGCAAACCCATCCATATTAATATTTTAACACATTAATTATCGGTTGGTACAATTGTGTTTCACACATCATTAAAAGTAGGCGAGTACTTATGCTTACAACGGGTTTTTTCTAGCGAGAAACAAACATAATTGCGATATTACGGTTAAGTGTTTCATGTAACGTTTATACATAAAACGTGAAAATATCAAGTATAATTGCAAAATGTTGTAACATGCGATAATTCAACTCAAAGAAAAATTCCTAAAATGTATCAAAGAACATATAAACACATACAGTAAAACTGAAAATAAAACATTTGCATCAATTATAAGATAACTTAACAATGCACATGATTCATCACGTAAAACCTCTTGTTACATGACATTTGAGGTGTAGACTCCTTCTTAACCAGACTTTTTGAATGACTTGACTAATATTATTGTAGTTCTATGTGATATCCCTCTAGAAAACACAACTTAAAGTTGGCTATGCGAGAAAACAGAGTCCGATAAATAAACACCCACATTTGGAATTGTTTGGCCTGAGCTTTATTGACAACTAGCAATAAAATTAGAAGATTTTTCTTTTTATTTTTAATTATAGGGATAAAAACAAGCCAGTAACTCATAAGTAGGGGTGCAATCGAGTCAAGCCGAGCTCGAACTTGACAGGGCTTGAACTTGGCTTGAAAAAAAATAGTAGACTTGAGCTTTGCTTGATAGCTCATTAAGCTTTAACCATATAGGCTTGAGCTTGGCTTGAGTATGATTTGATTAAAGCTTGAACATGGCTTGAAAAGCTTGAATGTGTACAAAATTAATGTTTAATAGCCAAACGCCAAAACTCATCAATAAACGTATGCATAAAGTAAAACAAACAAAAACCATAAGTGAAAACCAAGGTAGATTAATTAAACATTAATAAAACTAACAATAACATTCTCGTACCAAAGTCCAACATTAGAATGAAACATAAGCCAAAGTACTAATTAATGTTCAAACGTACAAAGTATTTCAACAAAACGTACATTAGCCAAAGTACTAATTAGTTTTTGATTAGTTTTGGCTAATGTTCTCAAAATTCAAAACTAAGTATAAAGAATACAAAGCACTAGAATATAAATCGTTAGATTACTAGGGTTAAAGGTCATTTTAGAATAAATTATTCATTTATTTATGAAATAGGTCCTTATAATTAAGTTAATACTCAAATTACCCCTTAATCACTTATATGAAATTATTATATATTAAAGCTTGATAAGAGCTCGAGCCGAGCTATCAAAAACTTGAGCTTGGCTTGTTATGGGTTTCGAGCAAATTTTTGGGCTTGAGATTGATAAAAGCTTGGTTTGATCGAGTCTAGTTCGAGCTCGAGTTGCTTGATAATAGCTTAACTTTATTGCAACCCTACCCATAAGTAATAGACTATTGACTCTTCGAGTCTTTGACCATTAATATTAAACCGATTATACCTTTAAATTAAAACGCAGGATTATCCTCCCAATTCTTGCTTTAGATGCATTTCCTTCCTTAAATGCCTTTAACCCGCCCGACCCAACCCGAGTTATTTATTTAAAAAAAACTTCCTTACACGTGTTTGGTACGTGTCCACAGCCATTATTCAAATAAGTCCATTTTATTAAAAGTAAAATTTACGTTTAGGTTTATATTAGCAAATTAGGGTTTTTTGACCTCCGTTTAGGGGTCCCGTTTTGCGTTTTTAGTTAAATTTTGATTTCCCGTTATTTGTCTTTATGCTTAATTGTTAAAATTTGTTAATTTTAATTGTTAAAAGTAGTTAATCAAATCAACTATTGTTTCTCATTCAAATCATTGTCCAAGCAACAAACGTGGTTTCAATTTCACAAGTCGTTGGGGAAACGACCCGGGGAATCATACTTCCCGGTTAAGATACGTATTATATTATATTATATATATTTTGAAGAATTTCCTTTTCACCTTTGTCCTCAAGGGTAAATTGGTAAATTTCCATCGTATTATATATTATATATTTTAAAGCGTATCAATGGTCGTGCCCAAAGTTTAGTTAAGATGATTCTTTATACATTTGGTAATCTTTTTTTTGGGTAAAGGGTTACCCCGGTAAATTGTATTAATCACAAAGGAAAGTTTAAGTATAAGGAAATGGCTTAAAGTAATCCGGGCCCACCCACATAACCTCAAGCCTAGCTTTGAACTTCCTCTAAAGTGTTCGTGACATACCCAAAAACAATAACTTACTCATGTGTACAAATAGTAAAGGCCTAAACTATTGGATATCCTTCAAAACCTCCAGGAAACGCGGCTATTCCAAGCTCCAAAACAGCGATTACCATAATGTAGCATGAACATTGAAAAGTTAACCATAGATACGAAAATTCTTAGGCATCTTCCACCGGCTTAGCAAATGTCTCACCGAATCTGTATTCTTAAAACGAAGAAAAGAAGTTTTAAGCGAACAATCACCATAATGATGTCTCTAATCTCTTCCGGGGATCTTCTAACATTTTTAAATGTTCTATTATTGCGCTCAAGCCATTTAAAGTAAGTTGCAGCATCCACGATGAGCTTACCAAAGATGCACCTAGCAGTCCTCTTACTACCCATGGGATGCAAATGGAGAATAATATCATGCATGACGGGAGGCACCAGGTCCATATCAGCTAGAACACGGACATAACTCCACACCTTTGCTGAAAATGCACACTCAAAAAATAAATGTGTGTGTGAATCCGGCTGTGCATTACAAAGAGAGCAACGAAGCGAGTTAACATCAATTGTTGGCCCAACATCCCATTGCTTCATTCTATCATGTGTTTTGAGCCCTTGCCTCATAACCAACCACAAATGAAAGGCATGACGAGGAATATTATGAGAGAACCAAACAATCCGAAACCACCCAACCTGATTACCACGAGGACGAATGGCTTCCCAAGCTTTTGCAACTGAAAATGAAGATAAAGTACCGTTGTGATCACGCCATTGCGTCACATCAGTTTGTAAAACATCAAGAACAGGAGCCGCAATAGTGCCAATATCCGGGGCCTTATGTAGCCATGCTTGAGGCCACGCCCAAACCCCATTTACAATCAAATCAGCCACTTTGTTCTGTAAATGGAAACCCTCTCTAGTAATGTCACGAGGACTAAGGAAAGTTATAAGAGGGCAAAGAGAAGACCAGCGATCGTACCAAAGTGAAGTGGATAAACCGTTTCCCAATTTCACCCAAAAAAACGGTTTGACAGTCTCCCTAAGTTGGAGTAGTTTACGCCAGCCCCAACTCATATCACTCTTCACGGGAACGTCCCAAAAAGAACGACCTCTGAGCTTGTAAGTGTGTATCCAACGAACCCATAAAGACTCTTTAGACGATACTATTTTCCAAATGTGAGTAGTCATTAGCGCATAATTAAAGATGTCAAGGTGACGTAATCTAAGACCCCTTTCCTTCTTAGGAAGACAAATCTCATCCCATGAAACCTTGGCTTTCCTGCGTATAGACTCCCCATTGCACCATAAAAAACCACGAATAAGCTGGTGTATGTCATCAATGATACCTTAAGGAATAATAAGAACCAAAGCCCAATAAACATGCATAGATGAAACAACCGACTCACATAATTGTAAACGACCAACGAATGAGAGAGATTTATTCTTCTAATCACCTATTCTATTTTTCGCTTTTTCCACAAGAACCTTGCAATCTCTGATCAACAGCCTTGAGGAAATGAGATGAACCCCTAGATACTTAACCAGAAGCTCACCTTCAGAAAAAGGCAATAATTAAGAGATTGCCTTGGAGGAATATGAAAGAACCCCGATGTTAACTTAAATTCTTCAAGAGGTTCCATTATAACCCTAGCCGATTCAACATCTCCACGAGCAAAAATGAAGAGGTCATCCGCAAAACACACATTAATAAGCTGGATCTCTTCACAATGACGATGAAATCTGAACGAATCCGAGAGACGAACCCTTCTTTTAAGAATAAGTATAAGAATCTCCATCACCAACATGAACATGAACAAATAAGGGGAAAGAGGGTCACCCTACCGTAACCCCCTCTTCCCTTTAAAATAGCCATGAATATTTCCATTAATACTAAGAGAGAAGGATGTAGAAGATACACAAGCCATGATCCACCTTACCATAGTATTATGAAACCCAAATCGAATCAGAATATGCTCCAAAAATCGCCAATCCACCGTATCATAAGCTTTTTGAATATCAATCTTAAAAGCACAACGAGGGGGACCTTTCTTCTTGTGGTAGCTATGCATGAGTTCTTGAGTAATAAGAATATTATCCGATATGCGCCTTCCCGGGAAAAAAGCAGATTGGTTATCACTAACCACTTTTTTAATCCCTTCAATAACACGCTTAGTAAGAATTTTACTAATTCACTTGTAGATAACATTACAACACGAGATAGGACGATAATCATTCACTTTAAGAGGGGTAGCAACTTTGGGAATAAGTGCTAAGAATGTGTGATTAATCTCCTTAAGAATCTGCCCATTGGAGAAGAAGTCACGAACCGCGTTGCAAATATCAGGACCTATAATACTCCCATCTTTCTAAAGAAACGAACGTATACCCGTCCGGCCCGGAGCTTTCTCATCCAATATCAACACTAGCCCGCTGTATCCTTCATATCGTAACAGGACGAACCATATTAGACGCTATATCCATAGGAACAGTCTTGGAAAAAAGACCCTCCATGTTCAAAGTATTGCAATCCATGGACGTACCCAAGAATTGCTCATAATGGGACACAAAAACATCCGACACCAGGTTACCCAATATCTCAACATTGTCCGAGTTCAAGATTAGCTCAATCCTGCTTCGTTGGTTCCTACATTTAATAGATTTATGAAAATAGGCCGAGTTAGAGTCACCTACGTCAAGCCACTCTACTTTGGCCTTTTGTTTCAAGAATCTCTCCTCATCAAGTTTCGCCTCATTAAAAGCTTGAACATATGCACCTTCCTCTTCCCTAAGAATCAGATCAGCAGGATTAGAATCCAAAGCCTTTTGAACAGTATCAAGTTCCATTCACAGCTTCTCTACCCTCTTATGTAAATTACCTTGGTCATGTAAAAGCTTACGCATAGGTTTTTTCATCAATTTCAGCTTAGTCACAACTTTAAACATGTTGTGCCCATCCATATGCCTTGTCCAATTACTATCAACCAGCTCCAAAAAGTTGCTTTTAAAAGCAAGGAAATTGTAAAATTTGAAAGGTTTAGGTTTGGACGCGGTTAGGTTAGGAATCTTCAAAACAGCCGGCGAGTGGTCCGAGATTCTATAGGGCTGAAACAAACCATAAGCTCCAGGAAAAGTATCAATAAACTCCTCATTAGACATAATACGATCCAGTTTCCTAAGGACACCACCATCACCTTTAGGTTTTTGAGTCCATGTGTAATGTATTCCCGAACTAGTGACATCCATAACCTCAATTTCAGAAACGCAATCCTTGAATTCACACATTGCAGAATTCATAGATGACGAACCAGAGTATGTATCCTCCATATTAAGGGCAACATTAAAGTCACCCATTAAGATCCAAGGAAGCCCACGAACAGCATGTTTATGGACTCCCAAATCCCGCCATAACACTCTCCTCTCAGCTTGCTTGTTACCTGCATATATAAATGAGCAGAAAATGGTTTTATTGGATGCCTTGTGCACAATTTTGACATGAAGGGCCTGAGTAGATTGAGCAATGACCATGACTTGAACAATATCCACATTCCATCCCACAATGATTCGGCATCCATGTGGGCATAACCCACCATTCGACGTCCAATCCCAACACCGGAATACTTTAGAGCAGACCTTGGATAGAGACGATATATCAACATGGGATTCCAGAATTGCACATATACTAAGTTGGTTTTCGTTAACAACTTGGCGAACCTCGGATTGCTTAGGGGCGCGGTTCAAACCCCGAATATTCCAAGCAGCCACACTAAACATTAGAAACATCATCATAGGAAGTGCTTGCCTCCTTAGGTTTAGACTTGTACGGATTGTCTTCAACAAAAACCTCTTCGACCTCACTATCTAAATCCTTATTTTCAGTATCAACCGTAAACTGAGTGGCTTTTGTAGTATCACCAACTATGTCCTCCACGCCATGTCCATAGCTTGATTCGCCTGTTATAGGAACATATATTTCATTTAATTTTCTAAACAAGTTTTTCAATTTAATTCCATTGCTTTGCTCCTCATTAGAATTCTTCTTTCCAGCAGGTTTAGACTCCTTGTTAGTAGTTTTTACCGGCTGATATTTCAAGTTCGGTTTAGGATTAGGCATCCTCAAACCCATAAAATTCCGTTTTTGGTTGACAGGGTTGTTACCTTTGGATTTCCTATTAGTAACACGAGTAAACCCATTGATATGTGAGAAATCACATATCCTTTCTATATCAAAAATGGCTCTTAAATGATCAAAATGTGCAAAAATATGCTTGTATTTGTGTATTTTGTTGTTTGTGTATGTGTAGGTACGGATAATGCAAAAATCACAAGAAAACGGTCAAAACCGGACAAACACGGACATGAGAACGGAAAGAGTGCAAAAGAGCTGGAAGTTTCTAGCAAAAGGTCAATAAATACTACTCTTGGCCAACATTGGTCAATCACACGAAGACAAAACCTTTGAAAATACCACAAATACCCTTAATGTTAAACCAAATTCACAAAAAGCCCTAAAACCCTAACACCATTATCTCCTTTATAATAAAGAGATAACGGTCGTTAAATTCTAATAAAACCAATAACCTGTTACCCTTTCAAATAACCCAAGCCCAAATGCACCTGACCCATTTCTTTTTATAAAAATCCAAAGTCAAACCCCCAAACCCTGTGGTCAAACAAACAGTTAAAAAGAAAGAAAAAAGCTCGAGTTTCCTTTTTTACTATTCATCATCATCTTCGTGTTACCCTGAGTTAAAATCAAAGGGTTAATTCAAATTGATGATATGGCTCAACAATTCAAGTGACAAGGTATGATGTGGCAGAGTTAGACGTCACAAAAGCTCCTTATTGGTCCAAGTGCACAAGAAAGGACACGCAGATATATGAAAGAAACACTCCAATGATTGAGATTTTGCACTGAATCTAGTGCAAAAGAAGCACAAAGGGGTCTGATACACGGAATGCCACGTTGGCAATCCGTGTGCTCATCAAATCAATCCAACGGTGAAAGATGGGTATCCAATGATTGAAAGGAATAAAGGGTGTGGATCAAAAGGAGCGTGTAACAAACTTGGAGACCGGGAAGCTTCCTTATCCTGCTATAAATACAAGGGCATCCTCACTCACAAAAGAAGGGAGTTTTTAACTAGGAGTAGTGTAAAAATTAGCTTGTAGCTTATTGTAATTTTAAGCTTAATGTCATTTAAGTACTTGTAATTTTCATTTAAAAGCTTTGTAATATGTTTTTATTAATAAAAGTTCATGTTTACTTATCATACTGAGTTTTAATCCGTTTTACTTAATACGCAAAATATGGTTTAAATAAGCTGCTATTGTTACATAAG
>BQNB010134743.1:7538-18267 GCA_026074375.1 Tanacetum coccineum | reverse complement strand
AAATTTGAAGAAGTGTTTGGTGGATGCTAATCTGCATGTGCCATTGAGTGAAATCAAGGTCAACAAGACTCTTCGTTTTGTTGAGGAACCCATAGGGATTATGGACCGTGAAGTCAAGAGGTTAAATGTAGCAGGATGGTGATATTTAAGGTTCGTTTGGGCTCGAAGCAAGGTCTTTAGGACTTCAAGTAAATTGAGTATCCACACTTGTTCATTGAGCAAGATATTATTGGAAGTATTAGTTAAAGATGGGTACGTAAGGTTTCTGGTAGGCCTTAGTACGCCCGTAAATGTTTTGTGTGGTTTTGGTTAAATTTATATTATGAATAAACTCGAAGTCGAGCCGATTCTTCAAAAACGTTGAACTTTGTAACAACTTATAACTTGGTTTCAAGACAGTTCTTGTTTGATGAGTTGCGAGGCCGAGTTGTAAATGACGTTGTTACACAACTTAAGGTTTTTGACGAGTTTCCTCGGTGACGGGCGAGGTTCAAGTAGTTGGGTGTTTCTTTTCGTTTGAAGTGGTTATGCTGCTATGCGTATCCTCGGGTGGGCAAGCAAAGTTATTAGCAGTAAGATATCTCGTGAAAGTTAGATGAGATTCAAAGTGTGGTCCTGAATTCATGTGGGAACGTGAGGACCATATGAAGGTTAAGTATCCCCAATTGTTTGATGTTATTACTGGTGAATCTAGTAGTTAAATCTCGAGACGAGATTTCCTAAAGGAGGGGATACTGTGACAACCGTGTCTTGGGTAGGTTAGTCAAACCTTTAGAATTAACTAATATATCTTTATGTGTTATAATTATGTGTTTATGTGATTTTATGTAAGAATGATTATCCATTTATGGAGCGTGATCGTCTCATTGGGATTGGATTTGTGTTGGATTTTGTGGAGTTCATTTCGTTCACTTTTGGTGACAAGGAAATGATTTATTGATTTATCGTGTAAGTATTATCACGTATAGGTATTTATGTGTGCTAAGTGGTTTGAGAAGGTGATCGGTGTATTTTACATACACCTCATAGCATGTTAATTACGCATAGTTGCATTATTATTCGTTATTATACATGTACTTTGAGTGTGTTTTGTATGTATGTAGGTTATGAATAAAATGGAGATAAAATGGCTATTTTGTGAGCTAATGGTGAAACGACACGGAATGTGACAAGAAATGAAGTAAAATAATGAAGAGTGAAAGATTTAGACGTGTCTCAATGATTTGGCCATAACTTTTTCGTTCGAGCTCCGTTTTAGTTGGTTCAAAAAGCCACATAAAGAGGAAAATGAGATCTTCACTTTTAAGAGATGAAATACCCGAAAATCTGAAGTTAGTTCGTGCTAATATCTGCTGGAAAATACATTTCGTGGTTATTGGGCTTTTAGCCTATTTTGATTTACATTTGGGCCAAAGTTAATATTATTAACTACGAAAAAAATAAAATTGCAAGAAGTGCTTGGACCTTGGGCTGATCCACACGAAAAGAGAAAAAGAGAACCCAAATGGGATGGGCCTAGCTTGACGTGGAGAGCAAAGAAGCAAGAAATAGGGATTTGTCACTATAAATATGGCTATACTTTTCAATATTCGAGGGATTGGAACAGCAGCCGACGACACAAAAGAAAAAGAATGGAGCTAGCCACCATGACAAAAAATTCATTCATCATCTCCATCACCATGTGCGGCTAAAAATCTTGTAATCTCTCCCGGTAAAAGATATATGGTTTGATCATGTTTACGGATTTTATTTTGTTTGTCAAACATTAATTCATATGATTTTAATGCATATCTTTAATTTGATTTTAATGTTTTAATATAATTACTTTATTGAATTATTAAAAGACATGTTATTGCGAGTCAACAATTCGTGCCAAACCCAATTAGTGTAGGGGTTAAGACGATTTGTATGGTAAACATAACTTGTACCTAAATTATTCACTGGAGTAATTATTAAATTATTTGGTGGGATTATCGTAAGACATTTTATTGCTTGTCAATGATTCGTGCCGAGTCTAGTTAGTTTAGGGATTAAGACGGTTCGTTTGGTAAACATAATTTGTGCCCAAAATTGTTCTTTTCAAATAATTCAAACTATGTCAAACATTAATAATAATCCATGACTTAGTCATATCCATTTATCCGGAGCCGGGAGGGATTGCTTTTCTTTTAATTGTTTACAAATCTTATTTTTAATTGTTTATTTACTTTTTGTTGCTTATTCACATTTTAGTTAATTAGTAGTTTTTATTATTTAGTTTTAAAACCAAAACTTTTATTGATCAGTGATCACCCTAAAACTTAAATTAAATCCACCTACTCCCTGAGGATTCGACCCTTTCTTACCCTATCTATATAGGTTTAGTTAAGGTTTATTTTTGATAGTACAACGACAGCTATCAGAAGGTGCTTGTTATCATTTTGAGGTGTATGGGCATCTCATTTTGAGTGTGTTTGAGTTTGGTGTTAAGTATTCCATTTGTTCACGTGTGGTGATAATGGAAATGAATGACGTGTTGCATGCATTGCTACTCCAATATTTGGATTATTGAGTGTTAAGCGTTTATGGAAAATATGTTATATTGGAAGTGAATGAAGTGGGTGACATATGGAAGTTTGTAGCAAACTTTTTAAAAATAGAAAGTGAAATGGTGAAACAAAAGTTATTTTTAGAAAGTTAAGAAGTTGCGTTTAAGTAAAAAGGTTTACCCAAACTAGCTTAGGTTTTTATAAAAATATAAGGTAATGAAGTAAATTAGTTAATTAATAATTTAAAAAAATAATAATAATAAAAATATATATATTTAATAGGGGGTCGGTTTTGGTTCTAATGAAAAAAAAGTATTTTTTTTTACTAATCCTAATTGAGTTGGGCTAGAACTTGTAGAATAAGGATATAAAACCCAAACCTTGGCCCATCCTTTCTCCCTACCCCTTTAGTCATTGGTACGTGTGTAGCACTAGTCAAATTATCTATAGGAATGAAATAATCCCGTGACAATTCTTTTACCATTTACTCTCAACAAGAGAAATAAAAGTAAAATCTCAACTTAAAAAACCACCATACTATATTTTTTAACCGGAAAAGTATTTCCTTCCTCGGTCGTATCCCACGAAGTCGTGAATTGAAATTCGGAATAATTCGGATTCGAGTCAAGAATGGATAAAGGATTTTTTGATTTTGAATTAATCAATAAATAATAGCACAATTAAACTATTCAAAAAAACGATTAAGAATTAAAACGTTTAACTAATACGAAAAATTAACAAACGTAATTAAAAATGTGGAGCTAAAACTAGAATTTAAAATCTAAAGCACTAATACTAACAAACTTTATACCTAAAAATCAAAAAATTTAGAGAGAAATATTTAGAAAAAAAGAATTAGAATATTTTTTAGCTATTTTTTGTAATATTTCTATGATTTTTAAAGAAAATGAATTAAACTAAAAACATACACCTTCTTCTAAAAATTAACACTAAAAATCTATTTTTATTTTTCAAAAATACTAGAATGAAAAAGAAAACTATTACAAAAAGGAATTATATTTTTCCTACTGTTTATTCTATTTTTCTATGAATTCTTAAGAAAAAGAACTTACCAAAAACCAATTTTATTTCTAGAAAATACAAATTTAATTGAACAATAAAAAAAAATGATTTTTAAACTACTGAAAATGTGCAGAAAACATATGGTATGAAAAATGCTCAATTTTTATACTAATCAATTGAGGCCTAATTTGTTTTGCTTTTTAACACATAAACCCTAATTTAATTAAACATAATAAATAGATTTAATCCTATTTTATTTTATCCCTCAAAAGAACAGGGTAAAATGCAAAAGATAAAAGTAAAGGGTAGGCGGGGTAAGTAACAAAATTTTACACTACAGTTAAAACAGAACTCCCTTAACTATTGAGAAAGTACCAAACAGACCCTACGACTTAAGCAATATTAGCTTATTGTCAAAAAGTAAAATAACACAAACTTAAAACAGAAAAATTACTCCTGAGCTTTATACTACAACTTTAATAAAAGCACTTTGACATTTTATCTACTGAATAAGCTAGAAAATCAGCTTTTAAACTGAGCTACAGAACACTAGATATTTTCTTTGAAAATTTAACTTTATAAACTTTGGCTTATTTCTAGCTTAATACTCAATGAAAATAAAAAACCAAAAGAATCTACAAGAAGCTTATAATGTGTACTAAGGATATCTAAAAAGAAATAACCTAAAAGGTTAAACTATTAACAAAGAACATTGCTCTTAAAAAGTAAAGGTGTTCAGGCTTAATGACTGTTATTAATCAACTCCTAATAAGCTAAATAGCTCAAATCTAAATTCTAGAAACTTGAATTTTGAAAATAAGCTCTACTGTGAATATAGAAGAAACCTAGATAAAAGGATTTTGGAATACACAACTAGAAAATAGAAATCCAAAAGAAAATCCTTGAAATCTCAGCTGCTGCTAATACAACTTTTACAAGAAAATAAAGGCTAGTCCAAAGCTTAAAAATAAAGATTAAAAGATGATCTATATAAAGCTAATGGAAAACTACTAAATTGCTTAAGGCAAAGTTCTTATCACCTAATTTCAAGTGCTATAAAGTAGCTAGAAAAATGATGAGACTCAGCAGTATTAACTGAGTAAATACTGCTAATGCTGATGTATTTGACTAATTCCTAAATGCAAGCCAAGACTCTAAGTTTAGAACTCATAAAGTGACTATCTAAATGTTTCTAAGTTTACATTAACCTAAATTGAACACTAAAATGCTGTGAGACACTTAACTCCAAAATTTACTTGACACTTTAAGGTGTCCTGGTGCTAGCACAAGCTTTTTAAGCTTTAAGTTTTGAACATCTACAATCTAACTTTCAAATCCTTTTTAAAACTTGAGAACTTTGAAAATCTCATTTATATAAAGTATTTTGACAATGTCTTGTTGACTTTTAAAGTCAACAACACCTTATACCAAACACTACTTAACAAAAACTGTCCTAGCTAAATTTTATTTAAAATCTATTTTAAAACTAAAACTACTAAATCCTTTTATCTACTCAGTCTTAAACTCAACTAATTAAGCTATCTAAACAATAAAATCTAAGGCTTGTGTGCTAAAATTCACTAGTTGCTCAGCTAAGTATCTCACACTAGTAAGAACAGTTTTAACCAAGATGACTATTTAGCTAGAATTAGTAATGGAAAGTTAAAAACAGTTAAAACTAATGATCAACTAACAAACTTTAATAAGGAATAAGCACAACTGAATTCACAATAAGCATCTAGAATAAGCTTCAAATGCTAAAATGAAAAATAGAAAGTGAAACCTGAAATTTTGTAATCTCAGACACTAGGCCACTCTTGTTGAGTGAGTGACCTTTAAAGATCAATGTCCTAATGGCTCCTAGCCTCTAGACCAAAAGCACTTAGCTCAATAAGCTTCTTTGAGCTTATTCTTCTTATTTCTTCCAAACTCAATCAAGCTAAACTCAAATGAACATAGTTTAACAAAGATAGAAAAATTCAGTATTTAAAAAGCTTTTGACAAAATTTGAACAACTTTTGAACAAAAGAAAACAAAATAAGCTCAATTGAGCTTATTACAAGCTTATTAGCTAAATCTGGCTTATAACATGTAAACTTGAACACAAACACAACTCAACTAGTTTTATTGCTTTAAGAAAGAATAGTACAAGATAAGAAACAGAAGGTACAAACGACTTGAAAGTTTAAAAGCTCAATTTGAAAAGATGAACAGTACAAGGAAAAATTTAAAAGGAAAATTTACAAAAAACTGAACTAACTCACTCCTAAAAACTGAATAGCAAGCTCCTATTTATAGAAGAAGGTGAGGAGAAGATGAGAACTCCCAACACCTAGCCGTTGATCTCTTCTACTTGAATCTTGGCCGTTGGATGTGATGGGTGAGGTGTTCGCACCAATCACTGCTTGCCAGGTGTGCAAAATGACGTGGAGGTGAACTCTGAATTGGTGGGTGGCGTTGAAGAACCGGAAAAGGGAATTGGGGTGCTAGGGTATTTTTGGGGGTTTTTTCGTGATTTTGGCTGGGAGAGTGGGTAGTGGTCTCTTTGTGGTCTTAAGCAGGCCTTTCGGGCTTGGTTTCAGCGCTTTGCTTCTTACATTACACGTATTGGTTTTGCTTATAGCCGTCGTGACTATATTTATTTACACACATGGACTGACACTGGTTATTCACTATTATATGTCGATGATATTGTTTTGACTGCTTCATCTGAGGCCTTGTTACAACAGCTAATTGCTTAATTGCATCAAGAGTTCTCTATGAATGATCTTGGTTCTCTTAATTTTTAATCTGGGTATTTCTGTTGTACGTGATTCCTTGGGGATGTTCTTGTCTCAGCATAAGTATGTTGCTCAGATTATTGAGAGGGCTTATATGGTTCACTGCAACCCTAGTCGAACACATGTTGATACTGAGTCCAAACTAGGGGCTGATGGTGGTTCGGTGTTTGATCCGACGTTATATCATAGTCTTGCAAGTGCTCTTTAGTATCTTACATTTACTCGCTTGGATATTTCGTATGTAGTGTAATAGGTTTGTCTTTATATGCATGATCCACAGGAGCCTCATTTCTCGGCTCTTAAGCAGATTTTTGTGATATGTTCATGACACTTTAGATCATGGTTGCAGTTATATTCATCATCTGTGTTGAAAACTAGAAGGGAGGTTAAATAGTTTTCAAGTACTTTTCAAAAATTTTGTTAGGTTTTTATGTGAAGTTTGCACAATATTGATGCTTGATGAATATGATATAAGTAAGTATAAGTAAGGGTTTGAAAGATTTAACCAAGACACAAGTATTTATAGTGGTTCGGCTATAAAGACACCTTCCTTGCCATACTCTACTCCCCAAGTCACCTACTCGAGAGTTTGTAAACACTAGTCACCACACTCTTTTAACCGGCGGAGAATCCTCACAACGTTGCTTACACCTTTAACGGTATAAAGCTAAATACCGGATTCTTCACACGGTAGAATCAACCCAACAACACTATACTTGATTTACAAAGGTGATTAATAGATCTACAACTACTAAATGATGTACAAGATTCAGCAATGTGAACTTGAAGATGCTATGGAGATGCGAAACAAGATTCTTGGAACTTGATCGTCTTAAAAGGGGTGTTTGGCAATTTTTTCTTTGAAAGAATTTACCTACAAAATGTTAAAAGAAACTATGCAAGAATAGAGATAATGATCAGTAGATTAGAGAATTTAGGCTTAGAGGGATGATCAATGCATGAGAAATGGCTTGGTATTTATAGCCAAAAATTCTACTATAGGCCGGTTCTGTCGGTTCTATTGCAGAACAGAACCGGCCAGTATATATCAACAGAACCGGCGCACAGTAACAAAATCTGAATTTTAATTTGCATAATCTTGAGAGATCATGTGTAATCTTGTAAGATTACCCTAAGACATGCTGCAAATGATGATGTTATTCATGATGTAAATAATGGTTTGCATAATTTACTTGTAAATCAATGTAATGCTAAAAATAGAAAAGTAATGTTTATGTGTTAGCTTAAGAAGTTTACTTTCATGTGGATTTTATTTGTTATCAACAAAACATGAAAAGATCATAAAATAAAATAAACGTTTTTGTTGGTTTATTTGTATTAACAATCTACTACATCTTTAGTTGCTTACTCGGATGCGGATTGGGCTGGCAGCCCTATTACTAGACGTTCGATTTCGGGTTATTGTGTGTTTCTTGGTAACAACTTACTCTCTTGGTCTTCTAAGTGTCAACAGACGCTCTCTCGGTCAAGTGTCGATGTCGAGTATCATGGTGTTGCCAATGCTGTTGCTAAGACTTGTTGGTTGAGGAATATTTTACATGAGCTGCACACTCCTATACCTTCCACTACACTTGTTTACTGTGATAATGTCAGTGCCGTTTATTTTTCATCTAATCCGGTTCAGCATCAATGTACGAAGCATATCGAGATAGATATTCACTTTGTTCGAGATTTTTTTGTTGTTGGTCAGGTTCGAGTTCTTCATGTTCTATCTCGTTAACAATATGCAAATATTTTCACTAAGGGTTTGCCTTTTGCTTTATTTGAAGAATTTCGTACCAGCTTGAGTGTTTGGTGTCGTCCCGCTCAAACTGTGGGGAGTGTTAGTAGACATATTAGTTTATTGGGCTAAAACCCGCTTCTAAAATATTCATTATACTCTATATAAGGTACCGAACTTATTATCATAATTCATTCAGTTATTCACTTTAATATATATTTATTTATAGTTGTACATTTTCGCATATTAATTTAGTTATCACTTTAAAGCCTGGATGGTATGGCACAACCAAACTCATCCTCCACCTCAGCATCACATAAGATTTCTCTCTCCTCTCACTTAACTCACTACAACTCACCTTTTAACTGTAGTGGTCACAACAAACTCACCGTTCATTAAAATATCCACTTAATATAAAATATACCCACTAAATACCCACACACACTCACAACCAAAATAGGAAATAATAAAAACACACACTCACCATTCACTGACGAATGGTGAGTCAGTCACCTTTCGTTTGTCAACTCATGGGTGAGTTTGGGGGGCCGGTGTCACACCCTCAAAATCTAATGGCGGCGGAACGGTAACAATTTGGGGTATGACGTCATAGCACAACAATCAAGTAATAGGAAACGACCTCGAAAGAGACGTTTTTAAATAAGTTACATTCGATGCATCATAAAATATCATAGTTTCAGTTTTGGTCCTAATAGTTTGCAAAATGACTTAAAGTGCCAACCTTCATAAGTTTAACCAAACAACACAGTTCAAAAGATGACATTAGTTTAATAAACTAGCTTGGCAATTGGCATCGAATAAAAGAAAAAACACAGAAGCCGTTCATGATATCCTAGCGGCTCCCATCCAGAAATCTCACCTTAGGACCTGAGATTAAAACATGCTAAAACGTCAACAAAATTGTTGAGTGAATTTATAGGTTTAACAGTAAATAAAGTATGGACCACAAGATTTAGTAGTGTAGACAAGAGAAACAAATTCACCAAGTCTAAATGGAAAACATATATTATTGCCCTAGACTCGTGACACCGAACCTTAACATGCATTATGAACAAACCAGTAATTGAGGTTTGTGCCCCAAAACAGATACATATGTTGCCAAACATCCTACGAATTTCTTTAAATGTAAATGTGCCCATGGTCAACATGAAACCATAATTCATGACGGGGATTGTCAGTCCCGATAAATCTATCCATAATATTCACGTTTACTACTCTAGTAATTAACGGCTCGTGATAATAGGGGACTTAGTGGCAAAGGTACTTAGGCAATAATATGATCAGAAAATAGCATACAGTTTTAAAATGTACTTGTGTCCAAAGAAACTAGCATGTAATCTCCCCCGAATTTAATAAAATGAGTAATGGAAAAAGGGCTATGAAACTCACCTTATGCGATTCAGCAAAACAATAAGATAGAAGCTGAAGTAAATCAAATCCCCTAAGTTCGACCTAAAATAGATGGCGCAACTTAGAAAAAAAAGAATGACCAACTAAGACTCACACAAATGGAAATGAAATAGAAAGGAAAATTTTCATAAAATGTTTTTATTTGACCGAAACAAGTATGGCATTGCGTCCTAATTTGTATAAGTCGAGCTTACTCAAAACATAAGTCTAAATCTGAATTAATATGTATTATAAGGCGTCTTAAGCTTGAATCTTAACCAATAACTTCAACAAATGTCTACCTTAGTTTTACTTCTAACTATATCATTTATTTACTAAAATTATGAAATTTACCCATCTTTGAAAGCGTGTCATTTAAAATTCGTAATAGATAAATACATGAGGTTTTCACGCATAAGAAGCCTTACGAGTCTATATTCCAGAAATACGGGGCCTACTGCCCAAAAAGTTTTAAGACCTGGGTAAAATTACTAATTTACCCTTCAATACAAGTGCATGTCATTTTTTGAAATTTACGTCTTTACCATTTTTAACATATCTCCTAGACCGTACATCCGATGAGGATGACACATGCAGCCAAATTTAAGTCGACTCAATACCTAGAAGCTACAATTTTACTAATTTGGGTGTTAGTATACAAAATTTTGGACTTATTAAGGGTTCAAATTCAGGTTGCGCAAAATGACCCGTTTTAGTAAAATGGTGATTTCTTACCCATCCGAAATGGTTAATGGCCCGCGCAAACTCACCCCTTAAAACCTATCTATATATGATATAAATACACCAAGGGACGAAATCACGCGAGAGCAAGATAACCGGAAGCAGTATAGAGTGTCCCCGGGTCGTTATGTCCCAACGAGGCTGAAATGGAATATCGCAAGACGAGTGATGGTTTGTGTTTGAATGTCACTAGGAATGATTAGGCACTAAAACTGATAATAATAAGCAAAAGCACACAAAAATAGCAAAGAGAATAAACTGGAACAAGAATAAAAACTAGGAATGATAAAAACACTTTAAAACTTTAAACTAAGGCACAAATAAGCTCAAATAATCTTAAGAAAAATCAAATGAGCTAACCTAACTCTAAATAAGCAAATACAAAAAGCAATTAAGCTAAATTAAACAAGATAAACATAACAGTACTAACAACAGTACTAACAGTTTTAACTACCAGTACTAACTTTGAGTTAGTACTGCTAGGCTAAAGTTAGTGCTGTTAGGCT
>BQNB010134742.1:2896-18267 GCA_026074375.1 Tanacetum coccineum | reverse complement strand
CTTCACGCAAGATTTCTAGTCAAAACGCAGTGCCTTTTGAATCAAAACGCAATGAACTTTATCAAAACGCAGTGGTTGAGATTTGGTTAAAACACAATGAAATTTATCAAAACGCAGTGGTTGAGATTTGGTCAAAACGCAATGCTCAAAACGCAATGGTCAAAACGCAATGGTCAAAACGCAATGCTCAAAACGCAATGCTCAAAACGCAATGCTCAAAACGCAATGCTCAAAACGCAATGAAATTTCTTCAAAACGCAACCTGTAATCAAAACGCAATGAACCAAAACACAACCAAAAAATCAAAACGCAACATGAAGAACATCAAAACGCAACAAGAAGAAAGTCAAAACGCAACATGAACTTTGCCAGAAAGTCAAAACGCAACTACGAACAATACGACTTTTCCACCAAAAATCGCTTATTAATCACCCTTTTTGACCTTCTAACTTGATTTCTCTTGCACAATTAGCTACCTTATGCATAGATCTTGCTTAATAACATAAACAATCACACATCTAAGCACAAAAATTTGGGTTTGATTTTTTTTATTGACTTCTTTTTGACCCACGAATTTGATCTTGTTGAACCACACGAATCAACCACGAATCCACACGTAGCTCTGATGCCAATTGTAGGATCCCGTTAACACTTCACTTCATACAATCGATCACGAAATCGGAACTAGAAAGGAGAAAGAAAGAGTTGTTCTAGAGAGAGAAACTAGAGAGAGAGATGAGAGAAAATAGAAAAGGAAATAATATTAGAAATGAACAACTAACTTTTCCAAGTGGAAAAGTTCCTTATATACCCCGACACTTAAAAGTGACGCGCGGGATATTTAACTAGGACCCGGGCTCGGGTTTTGCTTGGGATTAAACCCGAAACATATACAATATTAGATTAACTATCGAGCCCGATTCCCGATACTTTCCTATTACAACGTTAACTAATTGATTGACCGAGACTTAAATACATAATGAACGAACTTCATGTTCGACTCAATATTTTGAGGCTAACAGTTTGTACAAACAATTCCTTAATCATTATCATTATTACCTTCATTACCTTCATCATCTGTTCATTTCAAAATCTGTATCTCACGTAATTAGCAACTCTCTTACAAATTCATAATCATTCCTTGACATTACTCATTCCATGATCTCCGTATTCTAACTCTGTTATATTATGCAACATAATAACAAGGAAACACACAAGAATCTATATAATGTCAAATGATTTCAATACCACTAGGTATGAAAATTTTGACAAAGACTTGTGATAGCATTCTTATTCGATGTTGACTTTTAAAGGTTAATGAATAGCGATTCTTTACGATCAGAGTAGCGCAGCGGAAGCGTGGTAGGCCCATAACCCACAGGCTCCGTAAATCGAAGTATTTCATCCACCCAGGTTCTATCAGGATCTGAAGAAATTCTATTGGCTGTCATCAAGAGGTGTGATCTTGAAAATAAGTAGACGTGTGAAAGGAGGTAATTATAATTATGGTGTACAACATAATTATAAATGCATCACACACGTGGACTTGTAACCTTGATTAACCTAACATAAAAATCAAATTCATGCCTAGTACCTACATCTATATCACTATAACTTTCAATTAAATCTCGGGACGAGATTTCTGTAAGGGGTGGAGACTATAACAACCCAAGAATTTTCATCAACCTATTTTACTATGATCACAATTGTACGGGGAAATTTTTCGCTTTATTACATTACTTACATTGTCAATATCTCATTAAGCAAGGTAACTTGCATAACTAAAGTAGACAAGCTCACGCAACCTATCTATGGCCATTCTGTCTTCATATATGTCAAGCAAACATCACAATATGTCAAGTCAATATCATCATATCCTTATTACAAAGTACATTATTCCTATAATGTACCATTCGCAACGTTATATCAAAACGGGCTTTAAACCGTTATCATATACCTCTAAACCCTAAATTCCATGAAAGGTTAATATCTAAAGTGAATGTACAAGCTACTAAAGCATATATACAAGTAACATAACATCTCATTTGAAATATAAACTCCCTCCAAATCAAAGTACAAGTCCTTATAAGCTCAATATACAAATCATTAACATGATCTCTAACATAGCTGTTTATAACCTCCATTTTCATTCTATTTCTTCACCCACAACTTTTGTACAATCTACTACACTCAATATACAATATGTAAACCCTAAATATTCTATTACTATTAAGCTTTCATACACATTATTTAACACTCAAAACCCTAAGTTAAAGTCAGAAACCCTAAAACCCGTGCAAAATAATAAATGCATATTACCCGTTTCTTGTTTTTAATCCATCATAACCCCAAACCAACACTCAAATAAGTTGTAATAACTTAAATTACAACATGAAACAAATCATATCCTATCATAATTATTCATCATTTCAACAACAATATTCAAGAATTAAACCCAAAAAAACCCTAATATAGTTTTAACCCTAAAACCTAAAACTAGGCCCTTAGTTTCTCAGATTGGATCAGTCTATAAAACATAGGAATGTTTCAGAAATATCATAGGAATCTGGATATTAAGTTGAAAACACTAGGTGTAAGCCCCGATGTCTTGTGATCATTTTACCGGTGGAATCAACCCAATTCGACGTCGGATGAATTAGTTACAGTCGAAATGGCAACGGTACGCAGATTCAGCACTACCTAGTAGTAAATGACTATTACTCAACCCAAACAATTTCCCTATAGTAACCCTCAAATAAGTAAAAACTAAATGTTTAGATGACTCAAATATCTAAACAATGCACGTTGGTTTGAGCTTCAACGGTAATTACGGTTTGTAAATGCAACCATTTTAACCGAGACTTGATGTTGGCATGTCCAAAAACAGCCATGTATAAATCAAACCAAACATCCCTAAAACGTCTGGAACCACCTCCACCTTGCACTATAGCCTTCCTTACTCATCCCCTAGCCTTGCCACATCATCCCCCATGTGTCCTAATCTGGTTATCAAAGTTTCTTGGCCTCTAAGGGTTGCTAACACTATAAATAGGAGCACATATACTTCATTCTAACTCATCCCCCACTTCTTCTTTCTATAACCCAATTGAGCAAACATTCTCTGCTCCATATGATCCTAGGATCATATAAGAAGATCAAGCAAGCAAAGCTTTGAAGATTTGAAGCCCCGGGAACAAGATACAAGGCGTACGAGTGGAAAATACACACCGTGAAACGACCCATTTTACCACCATTTTTTGCTCCTTGAAGCTCAACCCAGGTTTTTGAATGTTCTACTTCTAGCTAATACAACCACTTCAAAATGTTCATATGATCCTAAATATACTCTTGTTAAAGTTTCATAACTCAATTCATGCTCATTTTCCATTTTGATCCAAAACCGTACACCCGAAACCCTAATTTTATGTTTTTCTTAAAACTAAATGTTATAATGATTAAATATTGTTATAATCTATCCTAGCATGCTTAACTAATGTTAAAATAACCACTTTATTGATTAATGAAGGAATTTGAACTTAAAACCTACGCATTTACGTTTTGAAACACTAATTTTGACATTCCTTTTTTTATTTTTTTTGGCTTCCTAGCTTAACGAATCATTAGTCTAAAACTTTCGTTGCAATTAAATGTTCAGATTTTAAGTTTATTATAATACTATAAAATATCATTTGAAATGTTAAAATATAGCTTCATGACAATTTCTGGACATGTTTTGTAATTATAATCCACACAAGAGGGGGGTTATATATCCGTAAACATTCTAAAATTAATAACTAGAAGGCTGAATAGTAATTTTATCAAAGTTATATAACTATAGGGTTCCTAATTCATGTCTCATTCAAATGCAATGTTTACTTTTTGGTATATCTTTCTTACACAGTTGAAGGACCAAAGTCCGTAAAAGTGTAAACTCAATGGGTAATTCCTGCCACTTTTCAAAACTCAAGGGCTAAAATGTAACATTTTGAAAAAGTGTAAAAACATGTTTAAAACCTTACAAGACATAACTTTAATTAACGCTTCTCGTGCTTAACATTTCCAGATATTGATTAAAACGCTTAAAACTGATTATATCGTATCACAATACTAGGGAGCTTCATATTAAGAGGTTTCATCTTGGTATTACGTTCTGACTGAGTTGTTGGGTTTACGATTTAAAGTGCCCTAGCTTTCCTGCAATAACGTTTACAGAATGACTTCTGAACTTAAGATAGATGCCCGAACGGTGAAACAATAAATCCCCAGAACTTTCCAATCAAAGCTCATAACAAGTATTAAACTCTTAAAACTAAAGTTCTAGAGTACAATCTTCCTAAGACTCAACATATTTACTCAGGTTGCGTGACGTGGCTATTTACTATCATTTTACTATATCAACCTTCCCTGGTTAAGATTGTGATAAGGTCGTCAGCTTTCATTTCAGAATATTTATTACATCTACCTACCAGGTGAGTTCATAGCCTCGCTTTTCAATCTTTTGAATGTTTTATAAACCCGCGAGGGGGATACATGCTTGTTACAAACTCTTTTACATACTCGTTTATCTTATAACAATGTGATTACTTTTCAAAGGCTTAATGAATTCATAACCCCATATTTCAATCTTTTGAATACTTTATAAACCTGTGATACCTGATATAAACCATGAATGCAAGTGTTTTCTAAATGTATGCTATCCAGATATATTATTGCCTAAGTAGCTTCCAGTGCCATTATTTCCATATCATGAATCATTAATTACTTGCATTGCGAGTGAACGCGAATATTGTGAATAGATCTATTGGGGGTGACGGCTCCCGTTTGTATACCCATGCTTGGGGTAGCCAAACGCACTATATTTGTCCTAATAGGTAACCTTGGCAAGTTATCTTTTCCACGGGGACATCTGTCCCTAACCAATATCACTACGGTGATTTCCATGTTAATGTATTGATGTCATGAGCTTAGCTGCAATAATAATGTTACCCTGATTTTCCATGATAATTGTATTCGTTGCAATTATTACCATTATAATGACTTGCATTCAACCATATGATAATATTCAACTGTTTTCCCATGATAATACTATTCTCCATAATAATACTGATCTCTATGATAATTATCCCTGCAATGCCAATATTTCCATTACGATAACTTGTTTTCAACTATTACATTTCAAACCTATGAATTTCACTCAACCTTTGTGTTGACCCTTTTAGCATGTTTATCTCAGGTAATTAAGCAAGTTGCGGCACGAAGTGGCATGGACTCGAAGATGGCTGAACTGTTATCATTCAAACTTGATATTTTAGATTTTGGGACCTGCATTTTGTAAAAACTCTGATTTGAAATGAATGATAACATATCTTTTGAATAAACGTCTCTTTTGGGTCCCGTTTTCTACTGAATATGATTGTTGTTCCAAAGAAATACCCCAGATTAGCTCTTCCGCTGCTATAATTGTAAAAATGGGGGTTTACATCCTCCTACGAAGCGCTTATGTTTTTTGTAACCGAGTCAACATAGCTTGGACTCATTCCCCGCATTCCATTGGTTCAATAAGAGGGGAAAGTTTAAGAGATCAAGGACACTCCTAGTGATGGTAGTCCCCCTCCAAATCGTGTTTAACATGATGACCAAATTTCACTTTAAAGTTAGACCATCGGCTTGAGATAGCTCAATGGTCCCATAGGGAAAACCTGGCCATAGATGAACGTTCTGGGTTCCAACGGAATTTTAGTTTGCCCAAGAACAACTATTCATTCGAGAAATTAAAAAGAAGGACAACGATCGTCCTACGTGAAACTACACGGTTTTTTTTATCTAGCATCGGAATCTTTTTTGTCTTCTATCTTATAGAATCAAAGAGATCCGTATGCCTGATCCCCGTACTTTCATTTAATTTGTTAAGTTGAACTTTACGGTGATCGCCCGCGGTTTTTAGGTCAAAGTTGGTCCATTTCAAGGCCCAGTAGGCTTTATGCTTAAGCTCGATGGGCAAATGACAAGCTTTACCGTATACCAGCTTATAAGGAGTACAACCGATCGGGGTTTTGTAAGCGGTACGGAAAGCCCACAAGGCGTCATCAAGTTTATCGGCCCATCTTGCTCGATGCTCGCCTACCGTCCTTTCTAATATCCTTTTTAAACCTCTATTGGAAACCTCCACCTGGCCACTTGTTTGCGGGTGATACGAGGTCGAAAGCCTATGCGTAACACCATATTTTTGAAGAACTTTAGAAAATTGGTCGTTACAAAAATGCGTCCCTCGATCACTAATGATGGCCCGTGGGGTTCCAAATCTAGAAAATAATTGTTTTAAGAACTTAACCACTACTCGGGCGTCGTTGGTGGGGAGCGCTTTCGCTTCAACCCATTTCAAAACATAGTCGACAGCCACGAGAATATATCGGTTCCCTCTTAAAGATGGGAATGGCCCCATGAAGTCGATGCCCCAGAGGTCAAAAATCTCACAAACATGAATAGGATTTTGGGGCATTTCGTCCCGTTGTGAGATCGTTCCCTGACGCTGACACGAGTCACAATGTGTGACAAGGTCTTGGGCATCTCGATAAATGGTGGGCCACAAAAATCCTGAGTCAAAAACTTTTTTGGCGGTGTAGTGCGGGCCATGGTGTCCCCCTGTGGGTCCATGATGGCAAGCTTGGAGAATGTCCATAGCTTTCTACCCGTTTACACACCGTTGAAAATCTGATCAGCACAAATCCGAAAGAGATAGGGGTCATCCCAGAAATAGTGTCGAATATCCTTAAAGAATTTCTTTTTCTGCTGGGATGACATCCCTTTAACAAGCACATTTCCCACTAAGTAGTTTGCTATATCGGCAAACCGTTAGGGTTTATTGTCGGGATTAAGAGATATCATACTAAGTGATTCGTGAGGAAAATTGTCATTTATTTCCATTCCAACACGATCTCCTTGATACGGGTTTTCTAATCTACTTAAATGATCGGCCGCGAGATTTTCTGCTCCCTTTTTATCACGAATTTCAATAGTAAATTCCTGGAGCAGAAGAACCCACCGAATCAACCTCGACTTGGCATCTTGCTTATTAAAAAGGTATTTTAATGCCGAATGATCCGTATATACTATGGTCTTGGACAAGACTAAGTGTTTGGATTCTTGATTTGATGAGACAAAGTGGATAAAAGAATGAAACAAGATGGAAACAAAAAGGACCAAAGTCGTCATTATGAAGTTCTACAAGATGTAAAAGAAAATGCAGATTTGGTCAAATTAAGATAAGAATGAATATTAATGAGAAGATAATGTTGAATAATTAATTAATTCTCTCATTAATATATTAATTAGTTTCCTTGTAAGCCTAGGACTCCTTATGCTATAAAAGGAGGTCCAAGCATTTAGAAAAGATATCCAGAAACATAGAGTCGACTGACGAGAGTCGAATAGAAAGGTGTGTGTGTGTACACCATAGTTACATAGTTAGATAGTTAGTAGTTAGTTAGTGGTGTAGCCCCAGATTGTGTTTGGGGTAAGAGGGAAACGTTCAATAAAGAAAACCTTGTTCAATAACAATTGTCTTTGTTTAAATTCCGCTGTGCATATTGTTCATTATTATTGTCAATCCTAGATAGAAGGTCTAAACAACCTGAGCTTTAACGATTCTTAATCTTATCAATTGGTATCAGAGCCTCGTGGCTCTTGATCGAGGATCTACAAGGATTTTAAAGAAACCTAAAAACCTTAATTTTCAAGAAATCAATGTGGTTAAAAAGTGTTCTGGAGTTTTGATGTTAAATTGCTATAACGGTGTTTATGATCGTCCTCTCTACTTTAATTGGTATGCAATACGATCTTTAATCATTGTTATTATGTATAAAGGGTTTCTTTTAATCATAGAAAAGAAAGAAGTTATGTATCGAATTCTGTTCTTTTTTGGTAAATTATTCTAATTTGATAAAACCTTAAGTCGGTTCGTCATCATAAAGATATTAAAAAGGGTTTCTTTTTTTTGATCTCATCATTCGTATTACAAGAAGAAGCATCAAGATTGTGTGTGGCTCTTCTTGTACAAGTCACCTTGATTCTTGGAGATCTAGGGCACGCATGGTATAAATAGATCAATGGTGGTTATGCTGTCGTTGTGTTATTTGACAAAAAGCCGAGTAAACCATAACTTCTATGATTCAATCATGGTGCGAGTGATGGATGTGGGTTTCAAAGTGATAAAGCAACAAATTACGTGATATATTGAAGAAGATATGGCCAAGTATTCGTACGTTTATAATAGCAGGACCATGTGAAGGTTTATATTGTTGTCGCAACTACAGGAAAAAGAAACTTTATACTATTCGTGCTACAGTTGGGCTTCAAGGCTTTCATGACAGTTTCTTGTTGATTATAATGTCACAAAAAGTATGGGAGGAAGGAGTGTTAGGAATTTTGTATAACAAACTTAATTCTGTTAGTATTATAGTTAGTTCTGCTAGTAGAATAGTTAGTACTGGTAGAAGGATTATCATAGTTAGTACTAGTAGTGTTAAAAAGTTAATACTGCTTATGTAATAGTTAAGTCTGCTTACGCAAAAATTAGTTAGAGTTAAAGATATGCATGAGATATCTTAGGAAAGGATATGCATTATCTTTATACGCGTTTTGTAAAGCCCATTAGGGTTTCCTTTGTCTATAAAAGGAACCCTACGCATAGTCAGTAGATATAGTTCTACACAAGATCATAGAGATCAAATAGTAATCATAGTTTGTAATCTGTAACCTAGGCAGATTCAAAGTTTAATATAAAAGTTCTTTTGTGGTATTCATTATTGTTCTTCTTAGCAGTATTGATTAGATTCTGCATAATCAATAGTGCTCACTCAGTGTTTCATCATTGTTATTTTAGATTTATCTAAGGCAACAAACCCTTTACAAGCTGAAGGTTTAGATCTATTCAGTAAATCGATCCAACATCTTCTACTTTATTCTTCTAAGTACTACTTGGTGTTTGCCGAATCTTATCTTTCTTTGTATTGCCTAAAGGTTGTGATCCGCTAACACTAGTAGACGGTTTTACTCCTGTAGAAGACAACATAGGTTTGTTAGAAACTAGGTTTGATGTAGAGGCTATTTTGGTGATTGTGTATCCTGAGGATGTGACGGGCTCAATGAATCTAACTCTTTTGTCCTTGTTCTTTGGTGTCATAGCCACTAATTTTCCATCATTATTATTGACACTCGTGTAGGTTTTATTGATGTGTGTAAGCAACTCCTGAATTAGTTTAGCATACCTACAGGCAGATTCTAAGGAATGATCTATTGTATATTCTGATTGAACATGTTCAACTAGATCCCTAAGAATTGTAGCTTCTTCTTGAGTGTGCTTAATATAGACAGAGTGAGCTGTCTTTTTATTCTACAATTTAGGGGTTATTGGTTCCACATCAATCTTAAGCATCTCTGGATCAATAGTGTGTTTCGTAACAACATTATCAACTAAAGTTTTTCCTTTAAGTTTCCTTAAGTCATCCTTGAGAGCTGTAATTTCCAAAACTTTTTCCAGAAGACTAGCATTTAAGTCAGAGATTTCCACAGACTTTACATTGACTTAATTAATTAAATCATCACATTGTTCTTTTGATCGAATACGTGCTGGTTTAATCGAGTCATAAAGTTGCTTATAGATTTGTTTCAAATGCTAATTCTCAGCAATAAGCTTCGACACCCTATGATCCAATTCAATATTTATTGTTTCAATCTCTTCTAAGTCCTTTTTAATCTTATTATCCTCATTTAAATTTTCCACTTATAGATTTAATTCTCTTTTCAAACTTCTCTATTACCGAAGTCGTTTCTCTTGGGACTGGGCTTCAAAACATATAAATTCAATAATTTGATCAAAAATATGGAGCAATCACATCACTTGATTTGAAATAGAAATGTCCCTTTGAAAAATTTCCTGATTAATGATGATAATACTACTTCTAAAGAGATGTTAATGTTTATTTCCAAGAGTGGTAAAAACTTTAAAATATGGTTTTATCACCCGGTAAAAAAAAAATCTCTTTTTTTTCCAATGAAAAATCCTATTTTTGTGTGTGAGCCGCACAACTTCATACACGAATATATCCCCCTCCCCACCTCTAATATCAAACAGCCATCCCTGATAAACAAACAAATATAATACCCCCCCCACAAACTAAAAAATAAAAATCCCCCAAAACTTCCTAATCCCACACAACATACCCAAAACTAACTAAGGCCATAGAAAATAACCCCAACCACACCCCTCCCGACACCCAACATTATACCCCACCCCACCCCCCCACCTCCCCACCCAAACCCTAACTCGTGAATATAACGACCTGGAGCATAAGGAATGACTATCATACACATGCCACACGATTACCCATTTCACACAACCCACTCCCTCCCCCCCCCCCCTCACCCCTCCCCTGTCATCATCCCCTCCCTTCCAGACCCTCTCAAACGCCCCTCCCCCACCAACCCCCTACTTCCAATATAAGGTAACCCCCCCCATTCCCTATCCCACATTCATATCCTAATATCATTTAATCTATTTCTTTTCCCCGTCCAACTTAATTTCTTTTTTTTTATTTTAGAACCCCCCCCCACCTTTCTCCACGCTTCCCTTTGCTTTTTTATCCACGACGACTAACAAATCAGAATAACTCCCCCTACCCCTACTACATATAGTCCCCCCAAACACCCCCCGCCCCCGCCCCCCACCCCCCACCCCCCCCCACCCCCCCCCCCCCCATCCACCCCCGCCACCCCCCCCCCACCCCCCTCCCCTCCCCCCCACCGCTCCTCCCCCCCACCCCCCCCCCCCGCCCCGCCCGCACCCTTACCCACCCCCACCCCCCTTTCCCCCATTTCCACCTCCTTCCCCCCCCCACGCCCAGTTCAATAACGACGAAACATGAAAAAAACAAAACAAGAGAAATTAAAAACGTAACATACAACCCCAACACCAATCGCCCCCATACTAAAATCCCCCACCACTCCCCGACTCCCCTAACCCCCCCCATCCCCCCTGCACCCCCCTTCTCCCCTAATCCTCCCACATCTTCCCTCTCTCACACCCCCCTCCCCCCCAATCCCACTTTCACGCACGGCCCCCTGGTGAGATCGCCCCTACAACCGCCCACAAACACCTCCCCCTCCCCCCCCCCCAATCACTACACCAATAAGTCCTCACCCCACCACCACATCCACTCCCCCACCTCAAAGAAAAAAAACACCTCCCACCCACCAAAAAAAAAACCCACACCCCGCATCCAAACCCCCTCCCCCACAATTATTAAAAAAACACAAAAACAAAAAATAAAAAAAAAAAATAAAAATTTTTCAAATAAATAAAAAAACAAAAAACAATGATCAAAAAAAAACACAAGTCCCACCCCGCCCTCACCCCCAACTCCCCCCCTGCTTCGACTATCTGACATGAATCCTTAAATAACGTCCCCTATAGATCAATGACCTGTCGTCACATGCTACAATAATCCCTTAGTATGGAACCTCTACAATCTATGTAAAACACCCCGCAACAACAAGACTACCTAATACTGTGATCTCTCATAAAATTGAACTCTCACGCACCAAAAAACAAAAAAAATTATAAAAAAAAAAATATTACAAAAAAAAAATAAATCCCAACTTCTAATGCAAGGAACTTCATTGACGAAACAAGAAAGGGAGTGTAAGCTTTATGATGAATTCGATAAGTTTCTTTATAAGAAGGGGGAAACACTACATGAATTCTACTTGAGATTTTCACTGCTACTCAATGACATGAACATCTACAACATGAAACTGGAACAATTTCTCGTGAACACAAAGTTTTTGAATACTCTTCCTCCTGAGTGGAGTAAATTTGTGACTGATGTCAAACTGGCTCGGGATTTGCACACAACTAATATTGATCAGCTTTATGCTTACTTGGGACAACATGAATTTCATGCAAATGAGGTTTGTTTAATGTATGAACGCAACTCATATCCGCTTGCATTGGTTGCAACTTATCAGATGACCCAGTCTCCTTATCAAACTCATCAAAACTCATAACAAAACACTCAATTTTAACAACAAGTTTCACCATATCAGTCTCCATAGTATGGTTCACCTTATCAGTCTCAATAATACTCAACTCATCAATCATTAACACCTCTTTCAATCTCTTATCCATCCAACGATTATCAATCATCCGTTCACCACAACATTTATTCTCCATTATCATCCATCCCTCAATTGGAATATGCTCCCACAGTTAACCAACAACCTGAATTTTCCTAACCAAACTCAGATCTAATTGTTCCAATGTTCCAGAAAGGTGATGATCCCATTGATACCATCAATCACATGATGTCTTTCTTGACTGCTGTTGTCACTTCCCGCTACCCTACTACCAATAATCAGCTGAGGAATTCATCAAACTCTAGGCAACAAGCTACCATTAATAATGGAAGAGTAACCTTACAACCAATTCTGGGGAGACAAACTTCTTTAGCTGTGGGTACTTCAAGGACTTACACTCCAGGAGCAAGTGGAAGTAATTCTAGGAAACAAAGGACAGTCATTTGTTAGAACTGCAAAGGGGAAGGCTACATGTCCAAACAATGCAATAAACTAAAAAGAAAATGAGATGATTGTTGGTTTAAGGATAAAGTGTTATTGGTACAAGCTCAAGCAAGTGGTCAAATTCTACATGAGGAGGAACTTGCATTTTTGGTAGATCCAAGAATTCCAAAAGGTCAAGCCACACAGACTATCATTACTCACAATGCTGCGTATCAAACTGATGATTTGGATGCATATAACTCTGATTGTAATGAACTCAACACTGCCAAAGTTGCTCTCATAGCGAATTTATCTCATTATGGTTTAGATGCTCTTGCTAAGGTACACAATCATGATAATATGAATAATAATAATATTAATCAAGCGGTGCAGGCGATGCCGTCTTCTGAACAGTCGAATGTTGTGAACCACTCAGAGACTGAAATAACCAGTAATAGCAATATCATTCCTTATTCTCAGTATCTAATTGAATCACAACAGGCAGTTGTTTAGAATTCTAACTCCTTTGCACAACAAGATGCACTAATATTATCTGTGATTGAACAACTAAAAAACCAAGTAGTTAATTTTACTAAGATAAATCTGGAAAATAAAAGTGTTAATGATACTTTAACTGTTGAGCTTGAAAGATATAAGGAACAAGTTAAAGTGTTAAAAGAAGGACAAAATGTTGATTTAAGAAGTAATAATAATGTTTCAGATTTATGTGCACAGTCTGTAGAGATTGATCGTCTTAAACAAACTCTTTCTGAACATTTAAAAGAAAAGGAATCTTTAATGCAAACAGTTACTCTTCTGAAAAATGATTTTAAGAAAGAAGAATCTAGGAACATTGATAGAGAGATTGCGTTAGAAAAGAAGATCAAACAGTTAGATAATATTGTTTTTAAAAGAGATCAATCTGCACAAACTGTTCACATGTTGACGAAACCTCAGTTTTTCTATGATCATACCACTAAACAAGCTCTAGGTTTTCAAAATCCTTTCTATCTGAAGAAAGCTCAGCAGTTGGAACCAAAGCTTTATGATGGTAATGTCATTAAGAATACGAGTGCTATTGTGATTCCTGACTCCGAAGAGACCCTAATGCTTGCTGAAGAGAGTCGTTCAAAAATGCTTTTAAAACAAAAAGATCCTATGATGTTAGAAAAGAAAGTTAATACTACACCAGTCGATTATGCTGTCCTTAATCAACTTTCTCAAGATTTTGAAAAACGATTTGTTCCACAAACTGAATTATCTGCTGAACAAGCCTTTTGGTCTCAGAATTCTATGAATTCTCCAGAACCCACTCTTTCTAGTAGACCCACCAAAGTTGAGGTTCCAAAAGAACTTCCTAAAGTCAGCATGGTTAATACGAGTTTGAAGAAACTTAAATACCATCTTGCTGGTTTTGACGTGGTTTTTAAAGAAAGAACCACACCCACAGCCATCATTGAGGGCTCATGGGGGTTCGAACATACAAAAGCTTATTTTAGGGATGAAATAATTCCATTTGTAAAAGCTCTGAAGGACTTATTTAACACATTCAATCAATATTTGTTTGATGAACTTTCTGAAGTCCAAAATGTCTTTCATCAAATGGAACATGATGTGGAACAACATCGTTTAGAGTCAAAAACATTTGAGGTTAAATTGAATAAAGTTTTAAACGAAAACAAACGACCCTTGGAACAAGTCATTAACAAAGATATTGTGAACATAATTATGAATTCAACTGTGGATAATGTCTTTGTGAATGTACATGAATGTGAAAAGTGTTTGAAACTTGAGACTGAGCTTCTTAACAAAAAAGATTTCGTTGCAAAAGAGATTTACGATAAACTGTTCAAAAGTTTCACCACTCTTGAAAAACATTGCATCTCTTTAGATGTTGATACTCAACTTAATCAGGAAATTTTTCAAAGGGACAATTCTGTTTCAAATCAAAGTGCTCCAAGTTATGATCAATTGTTTGAATTAAATGAATTGAAAGCTTAGTCCTAAGAGAAAAACACGGTCATAAAGAAGTTAAAAGAGAGAATTAAATCTCTAAGTGGAAAAATGAATGAGGATAAGATTAAAAAGGACCTAGAAGATATTGAAACAATAAATATTGAATTGGATCATAGGGTGTCGAAGCTTATTGCTGAGAATGAGCATTTGAAACAGACCTATAAGCAACTTTATGACTCGATTAAACCAGCACGTATTCAATCAAAAGAACAATGTGATGATTTAATTAATCAAGTCAATCTAAAGTCTGTAGAAATCTCTGATTTAAATGCTAGTCTTCAGGAAAAAGTTTTAGAAATTACAGCTCTCAAGGATGACTTAAGAAAACTTAAAGGAAAAGCTCTAGTAGATAATGTTATTACGAAACACACTATTGATCTAGAGATGCATAAGATTGATGTGGAACCAATAACCCCTAAATTGTTGAATAAAAAGACAGCTCACTCTGCCTAGATTAAGCACACTCAAGAAGAAGCTACAGTTCTTAGGGATCTAGTTGAACATGTTAAATCAAAATATCCACTAGATCATTCCTTAGAATCTGCCTGTAGGTATGCTAAACTAATTCAGGAGTTGCTTACACACATTAGTAAAACCTGCCCGAGTGTCAATAATACTGATGGAAAATTAGTGGATGTGACACCAAAAACAAGGACAAAAGAGTTAATACACAATCACCAAAATAGCCTCTACATCAAACCTAGTTTCTAACAAAGCTATGTTGTCTTCTACAGGAGTAAAACCGTCTACTAGTGCTAGCAGATCACAGCCTTCAAGCAATACAAAGAAAGATAAGATTC
>BQNB010134741.1:3371-15480 GCA_026074375.1 Tanacetum coccineum | reverse complement strand
GTGAAAGATCCAGATCTACAGATAACCACTTATTGGGTGAGTTCTCAATATGTAGAATACCACCTGCTCCCAAAGGTGTGGTTCAACGTTGGTATGCTTTGAAATTGATGCCAATGGCATCCTTAATGTGACCGCTGGTATAATATCAACTGGTAAGATGGAGAAACTTATAATTACCAATAAACATAGAAGACTATCCTGTGAAGAGATAGAAAGGATGGTAAAAGATGCCGAGAAGTACAAACATGAGGACCAAGAATACAAGAAGAAAGCAGATGAATACATTGCATTAGAGGATTGCTTATACAAAATGATGAAAAAGATAAAGGAGCGCAGTATCGGAAACAACCATGTCTTGGAAGAAATAAAGAGAGTCATGGCTGACACGACCACGTGGCTCGAGGATAACCGAGCTGCACCTTTTGCTGAGCTTGAATTAAAGAAGGTGCACCTGGAATTTGTTTGCAAGCCGATGTTTTAGCTCCCAGATTATGGTCATTAAACTTTGGTACCAGTTTTGTTTAAGCGGAAAGCTAACAAACCTTGGTAAATCCATAAGAATGCATCCGGAAAACCAATTACGAGGTAATAAACAAAACCAAAGAATATTTAGAAGGTTTGATGATAACCAAATAACTTTTCTCCTCTATCTGTCAAATCTTAGTTTATGTCTATCCTAAACTTAATTTTATATAATAATGCCATCTGCTAAATAACATATAAAGAGCAGAAATATATATTGAAATTCAAGGGCATGATAACTGGCTTAAGGATTGACTATTGGCTTAAGGAATGGTACAGCCTTTTCGATACCTTCAGTGTTTACAAGTGATTGCACAAATGCAATGGGATCATGTAACAGAATGTGAGAAAAAAATAAGGCGACACCAATTAAGAAAGGTATGAGTTTCAATAATACACGCCCATTAACGATGTACTGCTTTTTTCTGCTTAATAGCTTAAATTTTCTTTATTCTAGCATTTTTTAGTTGAACTTTTCACATTAGTAAGATCGATTCTTGCAGGTGATGAGGGCATAGTTCACAGATCCATCTTCTCATGTTGCTATTGTAGATATAAAGAGATTTCCCAACAGATTAATTACCGAGTCTCTTTGTCATTAATGACATTTGGGAGTTCATGAAAGTATGATGTAACTCTCTTATTCTTTTTCTGACATCATCATTGTCGGTGTAATGGTGTAAACTCATGTTTTAAAATAAATTATTATCTGTGTTCTACAGGACTGGAAGTGTATGCTGCTTTCACTCATTTGCGCTTTATGGATGATGTTGAGTTAGTTAGTTAAAAAAAAGCACGTTGAGACCTTAAAAAATCACGTAAATAAATTTAACTCAGCTGAACCACACTACTGCTTTCCCCCATATCCAGCCACCATTAACGATGAGACCTTAAACAAGCACGTTGACTAGGTGGGTTCAATGTTGATAGGCCCAAAAGGTGTTAAAAGCTCCAAAAAAGTGATGGCTGGCGAATACTTTGGTTTCTATCAACCAGTGGTCCTTGGAGTAATGTCTAGAATTAGAATATGTTGTTCAGTTCACTCTCCACACTCTCCTTATTTCTTTCTTGATGAAGGCGCTCTTCTCGATTGGAGCAACATTAGACACTGCCATTGCGGAGTCATATCTCAATGATCATCAACTATCTTCTGTTGTGTCATAAGGTACATAATTTAAAAGGTTAATATGTTGCTTATTTCAACTGTGACATCTGTAATAAACTTTCTTTTGCTGAAGAATCTTTCTACTTTACAATGTACTTGGATAATGACATGAGATGCATATGCAAGTCTTCTGAATTTTGGACCAAAATTTAGTGTCCTTACTGGGTATGTTTTTGTAGTTATAGAGATTAGTAAATGATATAATAATGAAATTGTGGTGAATGTTAATGCTATATGATGTTTTAATGTTTTGAGAAGTGATTAAAGAGTGATGTGAATCAACATGCGAGTAACTAGACAATTGATGTTACAAATAGTAGTTCAGAATGTGGTTTAATAGTAATCGAGTTTGATTGATGTTGATTTTAAATATTTAATTGTGGTGGTTTATTGTAGATATGATGATTTGAGAAGTGAATTGAGGGGACTGAATAAGTGATATGAATCTAAACGTGTTTCGTTGATTGGATCGAGCCTATCAGCTCAATGTTATGCTCTAAGTTAAGGGTAAAGGCCATTTATTACAAACTTACTTTCTCATTTGTACCGTAATGACCAACTTACTTTTTTTATATACATTACACCAACGTACTTTCAAATTTTGTTTGACATCGCCAATATCACAACATGTTACTGACACGCTAGAATTTTTTTTATAATTTTCTTATTAAATATGTAGGGTCCCACCAAATAGTCAAAGTCAACATACTCTCTCCAACATAAAAATCCCCAATACGTGTATACATACATACATCTTCTCCTTTATTTCACCTCCAAAAACAGACTCTCATCAAGCATATGGCGGCAGTAGGTATATGGCGACAACAACAACATCTTTTTCCGGCAAGATGACGGAGGCTCTAAGAAAAATAACGAAAAAAGTTATATGAACTCAGGAACTACATCTTGGTTGTTTCCTCTCGATGGTTGTGGTTATGTGGTGGTGGGTATTACAGTAGTCGGATGGGTTTCGATGGTGGTATCATTTATGTTCGTGGGTTTCATGGTGAAGACGATCCGCGGTTTTTGTACTGTGGTGGTGACGAACTCTGGTTAAGACGAACAGTGGTGGAGTTTTTGTGGTGGTGGGGATGGTGGAAGACATGATTGGTTAATTTGGTGTCGCCGATTTTTGTCTGCATAATGAAAGAAATTGTTGGTGAGGTTGGTCTGATTAAGGGACGTAAATATGAATCAAGATAATACATCTTCTTCAGTTTCTATATTGGATTTTTCTGATCCTTGATACATGGCTTTATACTGGTGGTGCAATGTTCTTTTTGTTACAGTTGCAAGTAACATGACACAACCTCAAACAACATGGGTCAAGTCTAACGGTAAAAAAATGAATCGGGTTAATGCCAGGGTGGAGCATATTAGCAGATTTAAAAAAATTAATAAAATTAATGACGTGGAAATCTAGCCGGTCATATAGGTAACATTATACAAAACAAACAAGTACGTTGGTGTAATGTGTACAAAAAAAGTAAGTTGATCATTACGGTACAAATGAGAAAATAAGTTGGTAATAAATGGCCTTTACCCCTAAGTTAACTTAGAAGTAGCAAGTCCCTAACGGAAAAAAGACTAATGTCACGTGCATGCATGCGTGACATCTCAAACTATCATATGAAACACACCATGTATCCATGACATATTATTTTGTTTTTTAATTTGTAAATATCATATACATTGTTGATATCTATCTTTGGGATAAGCCGATTAGTAGCTGGTTGTTTCAAGCGATTATCGTTATCGTGTCACCACTAACATCAAACATAATTGTGAACTACACATGATACCACGTACATCAAACATTATATACCAAAAATTATGAACAATGACTAAAAAAAGCTAAGCTATTTTTAGAAAAAAAACCGTGCGTGCACGGGTATTATAACTAGTCTCAATACATAAAACAAACAACTTTTATATTTTCTCTCTCCTGTATCAAATCCAAATCTAAATCCTAATCCAAATATAAATCCAAATCAAAATCCTAAACTCATCTACATACCAAACTGGCCTTTATATACAACCTCACTGGTTTCATTTTTAGATTTGAATATGAATTGCATGATCGCTTGGTTGCAATATGTTTTATTGATTTCCATAACTAATGGTGGGATTTTGTTCCAAAAGATTAAAGTTACATATTTACCCTCATATCATCTTACTAAACAATGTTGATTTAGTTGTTTATTACCATTTTACCATTATTTGATCTTGTTCATTGATGCTTCATCAAATGGTTGAAATTACCCTTTTTTCATTCTAACTAATATTCTCGCTAAATCTCTACTCAATCATTTGTGAGGTATCTTATGTAATAAAAGAGGTGAACGTTAGCTTAATTCGTAACTATGATGAAAAGAAAAAATGAATATGCATGGTTACAATAAATAAATATTTGAATTTATAGAAAGTTAGAAACCTACCAAAATAATATTTGAATGCAAATAAATAACATGACAAAGTACAATAAATAAATAAAAAGTAGATAATTACACACATGAAAAACAAGCGTGTAGTCATCCTCAAACCAAATAAAAGGATAAAATATGTGTGGGTGTGAAACTCTTTACTCTTGCCATGTTACTTTGCTTTGCTTTTCTTCCATTTCTGATGAACAAAGAGAAAAATAGCAATTGTTCAAAAATAAAAATGAAAGAATAAAATAAAAGTTTGTTTGTTCAACATGACAGACTATAGACTCATACTTGTTATATAACGAGGGGGTTTGCCCGCGCTCCGCTGCGGGGCGTTTGCAACCCCCTCTCCGCTCTTCAAACAAAATATTATAGATAGAAACTGAACAGTTTGTAACAAACAAAATATAGTAATAGCAATACTCCAACCAACAAATAAGTTTGACTATTCCAACTCCAACCAACAAATAAGTTTGTATACATACATTTGAATGACTATGATATGACAATGCAATATATAGAAAACACAATCGAAAAAGAAAAAAGAGAGTAGCATACACTCGACTTTCGGGCGGGAAGATCAAGTGACATTCTTTGTAATATGTGCATTATTCCGCATTTACCTGCATTCAGCAAAACATCACTAAGTCGTGGAACAAAATATATAGAATCTGAAAAGAAAAAGTAGATGTGGCAAAAACGCGGGTTGAGCAGGCTGATTAAGTAACAACCTGAAAAAAATTGTGTCAACACAATCAATACTATAAAAGTATAAAGACCAAAATAGGCTGAAAAATTATGTTGCTCTTTTTAGCAGTAAAGACATACCCTATGCTGCTGGCTACGGTGGGGGAAGAATGTGTTTGTGCCTTTGCTCGAAAACGGAGTTGCTGTGTATGCTTCCTGAAGAATAACAAAATAAGCATCAACCTCTTGTAAAGTTTGCATAAATATGCGTATATACTTGACTTTTATGGTCAAACAAACTATTTTTCCTACTTCTGATTATAATTTAAAAGCAATCGCCACATTTTTTATACGCTCCTCATACCAGAAACGGGCGTCACAATGTTTGCATGCCTGATAAATAGCTCTATTATAAGACGGATATTGATAAACTGAATCTATTGATTATTAAAATCTTGACAGGGAGAGAAGTAAGTTTCACTTGCTACTGATAGAGACGAAATGAATAAAATTACCAAACAGCAGGAAATGACTTTACCTATATGTTATATGAGCTTATGTAGCTTTTAGTTGCAACATTTTTCATTCTTTTGCTCGAAGATCATCCTAAACATTGGTATCAAAACATATTGCGAAGCAAACCTGTAAGGAAGAATTGCAAATTATATTCAAAAGTAATGCATCGAATATAGGTGTTTCATATCAGATTTATATATTGCTACGGTTAAATTGACCCATTTATAGATAATAGGTTGATGAAAATAGGTTTGAACCGGTTTCAGTACCATAATTGCTTTCAGCCAAATTCTGAAGACAATTGAATATCGCTTGTGCCCTAAATGTTAAGCCTATTAGAGTCTCAGGCCTACAGATTATAACTATCAACAAAATAGTTAAAACTTTTGAACAACTCTTAGGAACCCTTTGTACATACGGAAGAACCGCTGATATAGGTTTGATAAATAGTCTGTGTGGTACCTGATCGTAGAACACCATCAACACTTCCGCCTCAACTGTGTTAACCGCACAATCAATCGTCTATCACCCCTTCATCAATCTATCCTTTATCACATCCAACTGGATTCGACGAAATTACAGGTGCAAACCCTGCTGCAAGACTCACTCGCATATGTCCCCAAGCCATTTTTCATCACACCTTTTTTCTAATATCGCTTCCTGTATCCGATCATATAACGCAAGCTAGGACGCTGACACGATCATTGCCCGCTTGAACTTTAACTCGAACTGTATTCATATGTTGCAGCGCCTTAAGCCATCTACTAAAAAATGTATAATTTTTATTTGACTTATCCTAAAAAAGTAGCATGTTACACATACTATGTGACAGGATACCAAAGTCGGTCTGCAAAATTCAAGGCTCTAGAGTTCCATGACAATATTAAAGAAAATATTCAGAAACGATTTGGTCAACTTTATGTTTCAGTGTTGTATGCCACTAAAAGTTAACAAAGATCAAGTTGAATGCGTTCATATCACTGTTATGTTATTTATGATCTGCAGATATTGACATATAAGCATTGTCAAAGGCTACAGGGGGAATCCATTATTTTAATGGGTTCATATTTTAAGGTCAGTGGAAAATTTGCAGAGATTATGCTATTGAAACTTTAGACAAACAGACAATATGAGCAGACTCCATTGTTAAGAACAATTCACATATACATATAACACACTAATAGAAAAAAAGAAAAAAAAAGAAAAGGAAACCATCCATCTTTCTTTTACTAATTTATCAGGCCTCCTTGATTCCATAAAAAATAATGATGCTCTTCCTTTTCAACCCCATCTCTTTCAATCTTTTTGACCTAAACACGTGCGGTATCAATTATTTTTCGTCCAACGGGTCCGAATTAAACCATGTCTAGAATTAAGAGATGAGATGAAGAAAGTGATGGAAAATAGTTGATAAAATGATTTGGTTTCCAACTTGGTGTATAAGTTCAAAAATGCACCATCCAAATATTCTTATGATGCAGGGGACGCACGTACGGGAACAGCCTACCGAAACATACCTTACCTTATTTTTTAGTAACATGGTCCCAACATATCAAAGTGTACGATAACCTGATATACATATTAAGTGTGTGCCTAAACAACCTAATGTTAGGTTTATACTTTCCAATTTTGCGACCAACTGACACATGATCATAGTAGAAATTTTCTCAGACACATGTCTTGTGTAACGAAAAGATACATACTTTTGGGTCAAAAGAATCACATCAATTACGTAGAATACAAATATGCATAAATTATACGCCTAAATCATAAAACGCGTCGTAGTCATACATGTACCACGAACGAACTTATATGTAACTGTTTTATCAACTTTCTTAAACGATCAAGTTAGAATGACGCACACATTATTAAAATTGTCAAATGGAAATCGCGCACACATTTATCATCCGTAAATAGAAATGCTCACAGTTACATGTAGCTCTCTGACGCCCAACTGGACTGGTATCACATGTGGATAACTCGTTAACAGCATCGCTATCCGACAACACCAAGCTAAAAAAAGAATTGTGGAATATAAAACAGAGCCGCAAAACATAGTTAATAGGACTGTCGGGGTAATTTGGGTAAGCAAAACAAAACCTATGTGCCCAGCCTGCAGGTATTAGAATTCTTCAAAGAAAATATGTGGTTTCAGATGATAAGGCGATCATCTGCAATGACACTGGCATGGCGAAATTTTAGTACTAGGAAAACAGTGTTCGGAGCAAAGATAAAACAATGTTTACATAAAGAGCATGTCGAGTCACCAACATTGCCAACAAAAGACCCCACCCATTGAAGAAGGCTGACACTACCTGAAGGGACTTGCAACTCCTTTGGGCGTGACAGAATGCAACACGAACTTACATTTTTGGTTCTTTTAATAGTAACTCTACTAACACCAAGAACAACCTTCATCCCGAGTTTCAACATAGCCTTACGGCTTTTCTTCTGAGATCTACTCTGCTTACCAGACCACCACCTGTTTCCATCACCATATCATTATTTATCCGAAATCCTACTTTTATATGCAAAAGCAAAACAACTAAATAGTCCTAAAACTATGTCATTTCTAAACAGACATTAAGGGGGTGTTTGTTTCTGCTTATAAAGCCAGCTTATAGCTTATTTGATTTTGAGCTTATTTTTTTTTTTGAACGGCAATTAGAAATTTTATTAAAAAATGCTAGTAAGAAGCTAGAAATTTTATTGATTTTGAGCTTATGTTTCATAAGCCTGCTTTATGTGGCTTATTTAAAAACTTGTCGACTTATAAGTTTATTAGCAAGGTAGTTAAAGGCGAAAGCGACCTCAAAGCGACATGCCTTTCCCTAAAGCGAGAAGCGAGAAGCGAAAAAAGCGAGCGCTTCAGTTAACTTTTTACCCTTTGTGCATATAATAGTGTCTAGTATGAAAACAATGATTAAATAAAAGTATAATTATCTTAAAATTTTCATTTTTAATATAAACAAACCACAAAAGAGAAGATTATTCAAATACTTAAAGCCTAAAGTCTACTATTTTTATTCGAAATAATCGTCTAAGTTCTCATTTCTTATTTCCCCATCGTTTCCAAGATCCACTATATCATCTTCATCTACAGAATCCTCTTCGGATTCATCATAGAGTGTCGTACTTGTAGATGTCCTACTTGTAGATGCTGATGCATTTCTTCTTGTATAATGCCTCGGCTCATTTACACCACTAGTACTAGCTTGGAAGGATGGTGGTAGGGCCAGCGTGGAATAAAGAATGATAAGTGGAAGTATGAAACGTGGGAAGAAAGAATTGTGTGATTAATAATTGTTAATAAGTGTTGGTATTTATAATATTATACTAGGGTTAGTTTTGTAATTAATTAACCTAATTTAGAAGATTAGGGCCGGTTGTACAACTTTATTAGCTAAAAAATTAAAAACTAGCCATTATACAAAAAAGCGAGCGTTTTTTGGTCGCTTTTCGGTCGCCTCACAACGCTTTTTCTCGCTTTAGTAAAACGCCTCGCTTCTTTGGAATCAAAGCGCTTTAGGTCGCTTCGCTTCGCTTCTTCGCTTAAGCGCTCGCTTTTCTCGCTTTTGACTACACTGAACTAAGGTGTGTTTGTAGCGGACGAGGCCACTCAAGTAACAAGGAGTATACTAATAATGCATATGCTCATTACACAAATGAAGAGTTTCAGGGGCACACTCAAAATGTATCTATATATCAAATAGCTCGCTACGAAAAATGAGGTGTATTTTGATCACGTTACCTCATAATTAGGAATAAGTTATGTATTAGATTTGCCTACTATAGAATTATGAATGAGGTGCGCTCTGATTATACTATTATAGGAGCATGTTTGGATGAGACCAAGTTGCTGAAATAACAAGATGTTTCTGGATCAGGTAACTACATATGTAAAGTATTCGAATTAAGCTATTGCATCATAAGGTGTGTTTGGTTTAAGCTGCTACAAAAATAACATGCGTTTGGATGAGTTCATACCAAGTTAGTAGAGACTTGCTAGAATCACAATGCGACTATCATAGATTCTTAAGCGTATTAAGAAAGTTATAAGCATTCTGTAATAGCTCCTTTTTTACCAATATCAGTGATGGAATGGAGGCTGAAATGGGCGGGTTTGGGTGTTGAAATGTGGGCAGAAATAGGTGTGTTAAGGGGTTGAAATATCAGCGCTTAGTTGCTGAAATGGGTGGATACATCTGTAATGCAATTTTGTAGTTCTTAAATTTTGGGCTAAGTTGGTTGACAGAAACAATTACACAAAGGGGTTTTGTTAGTTGTAGTTTGTGGGGAGTTTAAAGATGCCTAGATCAGGACCAACTCCTTATGAGTGCGTTAGAGGAGATTGGCATTGGCGGGTTAGTGATCTATTGTTTCTTTTAATGGTTATGACGATATGAGGAATTTAGTTTATGAATTCAATTACGAAAATGTGTGAGATTAGCCTATGTTGTATATAAACACATCAAGTATAAATCGTTTGGCTCAAAACAATATTGTATATGATTGTTTTTAAAGGAAAGTGAGGGTTGAAATGGGGACTAAAATGGGTGCATTTAGTTGCTAAAATAGGATGTGAAGTGGGTGCGTTTGAGGGCTGAAGTGGGGGGGCTGAAGTAGGTGTGTTTGGGGGCTGAAATTTAGCTGAAATGGATGTGTTTGGGGGCTGAAGTGGGGGCTAAGACGACTCAGTTTTGGGGCTGCAATGGGTGTGGGATTATGAGCTGAAATGGGGGCTCAGTTGGGTGCATTTGGGTACCAAAATTGCAAAACATCTGAATAAAAAATGAGGATGTAGGTACCCGTTATAGCATAAAACATCATTTATAACGAGATCGTAGCGACAGAATATGGTAGCATTGCAATACCATTCTATGCCAACTCTTTCACTGCAGGTACAATAATTGCTCTAGACCAAAAACGTGGTTGGTTATTACTAGAGGTTGATAATTAGACGGCCTTATTAATGGGTCAAAGCGGGTTCAGTTGGGTAATTTTAATATGCGTCAAAAGGGAATAATTGTCTCGATTTACTTTCCACTGGGTCAATTGATCACATCAGATGCAGTCATTTGATTCCGGAAACTGTAGAATACCAAACAGTGATTTACTGTTGACTCATTCACATAAATTGCCGAGGTTTAAAACATAGATTGCTATTACCTTCATTATGATTGACTTGAAGTTTATACAATATATCGTAGCTATTTGATTGCTATTTACATGTGTAGTATATAAAGTCAATAACACTCATACATACCGAGCCTTATAGTATTTTTTTCTAAAACTTTTCAAGTGAGAGAAGTAGCCGTGACGAATTGATACATTCGGACAAATTTGACCCTGACAAATTTCTTAAACCCTTGGTATGGACTTGATTATTCAGAGTACCTGTTTTGTTTTGTCTAGAGTTCGTGAAATGGGCAGGTTCGAAAGTAGCTCAAAATCAGGTACGTGTCAAGTCAGGATGGGTTGACCCAATAACAACTTTTTGTAGCCCATTTTTTAGATTATTAAACAATTACGGCACTAAATACGATTAGAAAGTAGTATTATACAATAATAACCAAAATCTTTGAATAAAGCAATTTAGAAAGATATGCCCATGATAAGTATCTAGCTGATTTGACCCATACTGTTTTTGCAAGTTTCTACTTGAACGAGCATTGATTGACAAAGTCATGTTCATTTGCTTTACATTTCATGATAGCCATTTTAACCAAATTTCTTTGTTCGGTGCTGTTGTACTTATAAATTCTATTAAGTTACAAATCGTTTATACAGTGAGAGACTTATCATACAGTAACTTGAGTTATCCTGTTCCGAGATTTTCTTTAAAGACACTGAAGTAGGTTTATTTATGGTTTTAGGATATAACAGGATATGCATTTATGACAGTGAGTTGATATCCTGTGTTTTATTAATTGCAGCATTGTCGGGAACCCTCTAATGTGCCTAGCAGGATCTAAAGAACAATGCTTTGAATTGACATTGATGCCCATATCTATGCCATTAAACAACACACAACACAATGTATGATAATAAATTAATAATTATGTTAAGTACTTTATATGATATTGAGATTTTAGGGTGTTTGCTGAATGCTAATCTTTTATGGTATTTGATTTGAAGCTGTTCAAACCTCACCAAGAAGAAAAACTCATAAATTGGCTCTTGCGATAGGGATAAGCCTTGAATGTGTCTTTTCGCTTGAAGCCAGCAAAGGAGGTATGTCGGGTTGCTCAGGTAAATGGTTTAAATGGGTAATTTTGGGTACGAGTCGATTAATGGTCGAGTCGGGTTTGCTGACATGATTTTTAATTTACAATGTTAAATGTTTATATCAATACCATCAGGAATATGAGAGCATCATTTGTTGGCAAATATTGTGTTATTTCAATAATATTGTTTATCATCTCAATAAAAGTTTTAAAAAATTATATGTTTCAAGTATACACTTTCGGCGACATTTCTGTCAGCTAATTATTAAGTATCAGATACATAAAAGAATACAGAGGACAGTAAGCTAGCTGGTCAAATAAGGTAAATATAATAAAATTAGGCTGCCGTGTTATTGAAAAAACTAATTAGTACATACCAGGATTTATAATTGTGTTTAGTTTTGCCAAGTTACCTCGATATGTTGGTGCTTATCATCAAACCTTTTAAACCAATATTACAGTTAGCTGATTAGTTTAGTCCTTTGCGGTATTAATAAAAAAAGATTAATCTCAATTTAACATAGTTTTTTGCTCATTGTTACTTTCAATCTGCCCTTGATGAT
>BQNB010134740.1:0-18267 GCA_026074375.1 Tanacetum coccineum | reverse complement strand
TGAAGTTTTGTAGAGGAAGATTCCTTCAGCTGTTACGTTCAGGATTGCCTGAGTGGGTTCGTCTAGATCGTGATAGAATATTTTAATAATAACCCCTTTGGTCAGACCGTGCCCATGACATTTTCGAAGCATGCTCTTCAGTCGTAACCAAGCTTCGGTTGGACTTTCACGTATGTTTTGAGAGAAATTTTTGATTTCAAGTAAAAGGTGGTTGAATAACAAAGGTGGAAAGAATCTGTTTATAAAAGCTTTTCTTAGTTAATATTAAGTGTGAATAAAAGATCTCTTTTTGTTAAATTCAAATATGCTTTTGAACTTTGGCTATTATATTTTATAAGCTATGTGCATACGGAAAACCTGAGAGTTTTTGAAACCTAAGGTCCGTGAGTCCCGATACTAGTCTCTGTGGGGTGTCAAAAGCCTGGTCACTTAACCGCAAGGTTGGGATGTGCCGAGACGAAAGTCGCTACATGGGATGATCTCGCCTTCAAACTCATTATTCTCGGGTGGAACGTGAAACATAGAATGTTGTAAAACGTTGATCCATGGTTGAAATTCAAAATAGCACATACACCTTAAGATATAAATTGTCGGGAGTGAAAAGTTTACAAATTGCAAATATGAGTAGTGTTAGCATCTTAACTCATAATTAACGGTGATTTCGTTTTAAGCTTGGTTTGGAATAAGTGAAAAGTCGGGAACGATGAATTTATCCTTTTTGGGGCATTCTCGGATCGAAATGCATCTTGTTCTATGATCCCTTAAAGTTATTAAATAACGAAAGTCAAAACGTTCTAGTTAGTTGATTAATGAAAAATGAAAAATACAAAAAGATGTGTAGGAATAGGTGTATATATAAAAAATGGTAAAGACGGGGATTTTCAAAACTTATGAGTCTTTAACTTCCTCGATGAACACTTAGCTACTTTTCGAGGTTATTAGTCGAGGGTGATTGAGATTCTTAGTTTTCTAAATGCTTACTTCATAGCATTGCGTGAGGACACGGCAATACCTTAGTATGGGGGATTTTGGTATGTGTTTAATTACACACACCTTTTACCTTTAAAAACAAGTTAAAATAACCAAAAACGGACTTAAAATGCCAAAAATATGCTTGTTTTGCTAATTGTGTTGTGCAGGAACGAATATCTAAGAAAAGGACGAAAAACAAAGCCAAAACGACAAAACCGGACACGGAATGGTAAAGACAAAGTCAAGACAAAGCCCAAGTGTGAAAAAGTCAACCAAAGTCAACCCCGACAAATCCAAAGTCAAAAAGTGAAGAAAAATAAGTTTAGGGGCCAAAATGCCAAGTCCCTAACTTATTTAATGAAGGAAAAGAAGAAAATACTTGTGAGGGACTCATGCTGCCATTTTCCCAAAGTATTAACCACAAGGGCCAATTCTGCCAACCCGCCAAAACTATAACTCACAAGGACCATGAGTGAAATAACAGTTATAACGATTAGGGGGTGTTTCTGCCTAATCCCTAAACTTTCCCCCCACTTGGACTTAAATTGAAACAAACACATACACCCTTAGGGACCATTTTTGACAAACTCCCAAACCCTCACCCCTGTTTTAAATTATTGTACATCTTCTACACCATTTCCTGCCAAACTTATAACCCCCCCTCCTGTCCCTTTCAAGCCTCGTTGACTCCCCATAACACTCCAAACCCTTCAAAATCACAAACCCCACACCCCACATGGTCTTTGTCCACGTTGGCAATCTAAAATCCCTCAAACCCGATCAATGGTTGTTATAATTTGGATTGGTGAGCAAGCAAAGACCAAGGGCTAGGATTGCTTTGTGTTTATACACTCACAACAAACACAAGTCTCACTCTACTCAGAAAACTAGCACAACAAGTGAAGACAAGAAGAGAAGTCCAAACCCTAGCTCGTTTTCTATTTAAGCTTTTGTAAGCCATTGTGGCAAAAGAGAGTTAGTTTTTAGTGCGTAATTTTTAGAATTCAGTTTAGTCTTTAATAGTGTAACCCATTTAAACTTTTATGTACTTGTACTCTTTTTTTTCAATGAAAATTCAGTTTACCTCTTAAATTATGTTCCAAGCTTTTGTTTCCTTTAAGCTCACTTCTAAGTTCTTGTATAAGCCTTTTATAATCTGTTTTAAAACTTTGATACAAAATTTAAGAAAAATTTAAAAGTAAAAAAAGGATTAGAGCTTATTTATGTTGACTTTACTCCTGTTTTGAGCAAGGAGTTGAGGTATGTTCTCTTTTTAAATTTCTCAGCTTATGGTTACGGTAGCAACAACTTATTTTTGCTTATTCTTAGCTTATTCTTGTTTTTCTTACTTGTTTATGTCCTATTTATGTTTATTAATGCTTTTATGCCATTGTCCAAATCTTAAGTATAAACTGCCTAGATAGCTTATTTTTGCTTATTCTTAGCTTATTCTTGTTTTTCTTACTTGTTTATGTCCTATTTATGTTTATTAATGCTTTTATGCCATTGTCCAAATCTTAAGTATAAACTGCCTAGATAGCTTATTTTTCACTATTTGCTTATTAGCTTATTAGAATGCTTATTTGCTTTTTCTTTTTTACCTTTTAATGCTTAACTATGTTTATTTAATCTTTGTCTTTAAAAATGAGTGCTTAAATCAGTGATTAAAAGTGTTAAAATCAGTTTTTAAAAGTATAAAGGGGTGTTTGGGTTAAGCCCAAAATGGGTCAAAATGGTGAGGTAATGGGTTGGTGTCACTTTGCTAACTTTGGCTTAAAGTATTAAGCCCTTTTGAGTCTGTTTTTCCAAAGTTTTTAGGTCCAAAAGTTTTTTTTCAAGTTTGCTAAGTTATTCCTTATTTCTGTTGGTTTTTGAAAGAGATACAAGAGCTTATTGGGATAAGCTCTTGTATACCTGAGTTTTAGCTTCAAAGTGTGTCATTTGTGAGTGTCTAAACAAGTTCTTGAAAGTGTCTTGAGTCATTTGTTTCCCTAAGTCAAACTGCCAAAAATTTTGTGTCATCATTTAGTAAAAGAAAAAGCTCTTTTTCAAAAGCTAAAATCAGCAGGTTTAATTTGTTTTTAGAGAATGAAGTTTTGAATATAAGCTCTTAATAAGCCTCACTCAATCTGTCTTAACTTTATTTTTCATTTTGAGCTTATTTGACAGCTTATTTTAAGCTGTCAATTTAAGCCCCCATTTTTTGTTCATTTCCCCTGGTGCAAAAGCTTAATTTCAAACCCATTTTTCTTGGCTTATTTATGTCCTAGCTCATTAGAGGGCCTCAACTCAAGCTTTTGGCTTTTCTAAAAAGCCAATAAGCTCTTTTATAAGCCCCTTTAGTTTCAGACCTTAGTTTGACCTCTAGGTAGTTTAAATTTAAGCTCAAATTAGGACCTTGACTGTTTCATTTAGTTAGTAGAGTAAATAGCTTAATTTCTTTTCTGGCTTATTAGGTGCTTATTAATGGTTGAATTTAGCTTATTTTAGTTGTAGTTGCTTATTAGGATTAAGTTTTCCCTTGTTTCTTAGCTTATCTTGCCCCTTAACAAACCTAGCAGTACTAACTCTCAAGTTAGTACTGCTGAGTGTTTAAGCCAACTTCTGGCTTATTGGGCTTCTTTCATTTGCTTATTTTTGTTCCTAGTAGTTCTTAATGTTGGTGTGTTAAGTTGTGTGTGCTCATTTTCCCACTTTCTTTGCTTAATTGTTCATAAAAGTGATTAAGAAAAGCCAATTTAAGCCTTAGCTCAATTTAAGCTTCTGTCCAAACAAAAAGCCCTTTTTCCAGCTTATTTATAAGCATTCTCAAAAAGCTGTAATTATGAAAAATGATAAGCTCAAGGAGCTTATCAAGTTTGTGTAAAAAGTTTTGAAAAAAAAGAGGAGATAAGGGGAAACCCGGGTGAGCAAGACTCGAACCCGGTGTGCTCACCTCATACTACCTCTTTTATAACTCTCTTTACCGTTGGTGCCCTGGGTCTTTTCTGTTTGCCCATGGGCACTTGGGGTATTTTGGGTGTTTTGCCCTATTAGTTTTATAAGCTCGTTTGAGCTTATTTTCGGCTTATTTATAAGCCGAATTTTGGGTGTCTTATTTTTCTTAGGCTAGTATTAGTGTAAAGTAATTTTAGTAATTTTTTTAGAATTTTTAAAAATAGTTTAGTATTTTTTATAATTTAATTTCGTTAAAAGTTTTAAAAATTCATAAAAAATACAAAAATTATCAAAAAAATATTTTTCCTTTTTAGAGAATTTTATTTAGTCATATTTTACGTAGGAAAAATAGAAAAACTTTCGTAGGGTTAATTTTCCAACTTTTGATTTTTAAAGAACGGGTCTCGGGTACGGATCTTGACTTGACTCGTTTTTGGGTCAAACGACCTCCGTTTTCAGTCTAGTCTTTTTCATTCTTCATTATTAGTTCCCTAGAGTAGTTTAGAAGTAAAAATTTCTTTGTAGGGTTAATTTTGAAGATTTTAGGTTTTTGACCCTTTGTTCGGGATTCCTTTCTCTCGTTTTTCAGCTTAATTTCATAATTTTTAGGTTTTTCTCAATCGTTTTTGTTTGTTATTGTTTAATTTAGCTTTCTACTCTCTTAAATCATTAATCTCATTCAAACTCCAATTTTTCGACTGTATCGATTCTCCAGCACAGCCTCGTTGGGGATAAACGACCCGGGAACATTCTATACTACTTCTCGGTTTTATTGATTGTTTTTTAGATTATACTTATTATATATATAATTTAAGAAATTTCAAATCAAAGCCATTACCATAACCTAGAGGTTAATGGATCAGGTAATAAAGCACAATTCTGTGCAAGGAACCAATAATCACAAATGAAAGTTTGATGATAGAAGAACCTTCACCAACAACAACAACTACCAGAATAACCGTAACAACAATAACTACCACAACAATGATCACCAACAATAACATAATAGAAGGAAAGAAACTGTTAGGGCTTATGCTACCTCTCTAACTGAAAACATTAGGTATACTGGAAGCCTTCCCCTGTATAAAAAATGCACCCTGCATCACATAGGACCTTGTACTGTTAAGTATCAGACTTGCAATAAGATAGGTCACTAGACCAGAAATTGCAAAAATAAAGGGCCAGCCACTGGAAGCAACCTGCAGCCAGTGTCAGTAACTTGTCATGCCTGTGGAGAGAAAGGGCACTACAAAATTCAGTGCTCAAGAGCAAACAACAATGCCCACGAAATAGCATACTTGCTGAGGGACAAGAATGCTCACCAAGATCCGAACGTAGTCACGGGTACGTTCCTTCTAAACTAACATCTAGCTAGAGTATTTATGATTCAGGAGCCGATAAAAGTTTCGTATCCATATCTCTTGCTTCTATGATTAATATCCCACCAATTGCACTAGATACCACTTACGACATTGAAATGGCTGATGGAAACCTAGTAGGCACTAATACCGTTATCCAGGGTTGCACTTTGATTTTGCTAAACCAACCTTTCAAAATTGATCTTATGCCGATTAAAATTTGGTAGTTTCAACGTCGTCATTGGTATGGATTAGTTATCCAAGTATCATGCTAAAATTATTTGTGACGAGAAAGTCGTCCACATCCCCATCGACGGTGAAACTTTGATCATACGAGGTGATCGAAGTAAAACACGACTAAGCCTCATATCCTGTATTAAAACCGAAAGATATATATCCAGGGGATATCAAGTTTTCGTAGCCCAAGTAATGGAGAAGAAGTCAAACGAAAAACGACTAGAAAATATACTAGTAGTCAGAGATTTTCTGGAAATTTTTCCTAAAGATCTACCCGGCCTTCCTCCGATTCGCCAAGTAGAATTCCAAATCGATTTAATTCCATGAGCGGCACCAATAGCTTGAGTACCTTACAGATTAGCTCCTTAAGAAATGTAGGAATTATCAGATCAACTACAAGAGTTAGCAGACCGAGGTTTTATCCGACCTAGTACTTCGCCTTGGGGAGCTCCTGTCTTATTTGTTAAAAAGAAAGACAGATCTTTCAGAATGTGTATCGATTACCGGGAGCTGAATAAACTCACCGTAAAGAATCGTTACCCATTACCCAGGATCGATGACTTATTAGACCAACTTCAAGGTTCGAGTACTGACTCAAAGATTGATTTAAGATCAGGCTATCACCAACTGAGAGTCAGGGATGAAGATATTCCCAAGACTTCTTTCAGAACGCGATACAGACACTATGAATTCCAAGTGATGCCATTTGGTTTAACTAACGCGCCTGATGTGTTCATGGACCTCATGAACCGTGTGTGCAAACCATACTTGGATAAATTTGTGATAGTGTTCATCGATTATATTCTCATCTACTCCCGTAACAAAGAAGAACACGCAGATCACCTGAGAATAATACTGGAATTACTCAAAAAGGAGAAATTATATGCCAAGTTCTCTAAATGTGATTTCTGGATCAGTATCGTGCAATTTCTCGGGTACGTGATCGACAGTCAAGGAATTCACGTTGACCCCGCCAAGATTGAAGCAGTTAAGAATTAGGCATCTCCTACTACACCCACATAAGTACGCCAATTCTTAGGACTAGCCGGTTACTATTGGAGATTCATCAAAGGTTTTTTGAAGATTGCAAAGCCTTTGACTGAATTAACCGAGAAAAACAAGAAGTATATCTGGGGAGAAGACCAAGAGTCAGCCTTCCAACTGCTAAAATAGAAGCTTTTTGAAGCTCCAATCTTAGCATTGCCAGAAGGAAATAATGATTTTGTCGTTTACTATAATGCATCACTCCAAGGTTTGGGAGCGGTGTTAATACAAAGAAAAAAAGTTATTGCATATGCATCCCGACAACTTAAGCCTCATGAAGAGAACTATACCACACACGACCTCGAATTAGGAGCAGTAGTGTTCGCTCTTGAAATTTAGAGTCACTATCTGTATGGCACAAAGTGTATTATGTTTACTAATCATAAAAGTCTTCAACATATCCTTGATCATAAAGAGTTGAACATGAGACAACGTCGTTGGCTAGAAATACTCGCAGATTATGATTGTAAGATTCGTTACCATCCTGGAAAGGCAAATGTTGTAGCAGATGCCTTAAGCCGGAAGGAACGAATCAAACCACTCTGACTTAGGGCATTAGTCATGACCCTTCACCCAAAATTACCATCACAAATCTTCGAAGCCCGAACTGAGGCGATCAAAGAAGAGAACATCAAAGCTGAGAAGCTACGAGGAATAGACAAAGCATTTGAAGTACATCCTGATGGAACTTGTTATATCAAGAACCGAAGCTGGTTACCACTTTTTAGTAATTTGAGAGACTTGATCATGCATGAATCCCATAAATCGAAGTATTCCATTCACCCAGATTCTGACAAGATGTATCAGGATCTAAAGAAACTCTATTGGTGGCCTAACATGAAGGCAATCATCGCTGAATATGTTGGCAAGTATTTAACATGCTCTAGAGTTAAAGTAGAATTGCAGAAGCCATCTGGCTTACTGATACAACCAGAGATACCTACATGGAAATGGGAAAGAATAACAATGGACTTCGTTACAAAACTACCTAAAACATCAAGTGGACATGACATAATTTGGGTCATTGTAGACCGCCTTACCAAATCAGCACATTTTATCCCCACCAGAGCGACAGATAGTATGGAAACCCTTACAAGGTTGTATATAAAGGAAATAGTTTCATGGCATAGAGTGCCGATATCCATCATATCAGATCGTGACAGTCATTTCACATCCAGATTCTGGCAGTCAATGCAGAATGCTTTGGGTACTCAATTAGATATGAGTACGACATATCATCCCGAGACCGATGGACAAAGTGAAAGAACCATCCAAACACTTGAAGATATGCTTCGAGCCTGTGTTATAGATTTTGGAAAAGGATGGGAGAGACACTTACCACTGGTAGAATTTTCTTACAATAACAGTTACCATGCCAGTATTAAGGCAGCACCATTCGAGGCACTTTATGGTCGAAAGTGCCGATCACCTGTCTGTTGGGCCGAAGTTGGAGATGTCCAACTCACGGGACCAGAGATAATCCATGAAACCACCGAAAAGATAGTACAAATCCGACAACGCTTGCAAGCTGCAAGAGACCGGCAAAGGAGTTATGCCAATGTAAGGCGAAAGCCTTTGGAATTCCAAGTTGGAGATCGTGTTATGTTAAAAGTGTCACCTCGAAAAGGTGTCATTCGATTCGGAAAGCAAGGAAAGCTTAACCCCCGGTACATTGGACCATTTAAGATCCTTAAAAGGGTCGGCCCAGTGGCATACACACTTGAGCTTCCTGAAGAACTCAGTAATGTCCACAGTACCTTCCACGTTTCTAATTTAAAGAAATGCCTATCTGACGAATCTCTCGTCATTCCAATGAAAGAGCTTCGGCTCGATGACAAACTCAACTTTGTGGAAGAACCAATAGAAATTATGGATCAAGAAGTCAAGCAACTGAGACAAAGTCGTATCCCTATAGTCAAAGTAAGATGGAACTCTAAAAGAGGACCAGAATTCACGTGGGAACGCGAAGATCAAATTCGTGCCAAGTATCCACATTTATTTCCAAACATCACTCCAACATCCAACTAAATCTCGGGACGAGATTTCTTTAAGGTTGGGAGACTATAACAACCCACAATTTTCTTCTATGTAATTATCCATCTATTAAATTAGATGCAATTTTCCTCAGTGTAATTTCCATCTATTAAATTAGATGCAACCATTTTCATGGAAAGATTTTTCCATCCATAATGTAACGTAACTTACATTACCAAAGTAAACGAGCTCACGCAACCTACTAATGCCAATTCCATCAACGTTTATGTCAAGTAAACATTATAATATGTCAAGCAATATGTTTTAATCACCATTTTACCATACGTTATCTATTTAACGTACCTTTCATAACATTTAATATAAAACGGATTTATACGTTTACGTTTATAACAAAACCCTAACAATATGTAATGTTTACATACAATACAAAGGTACAAGATTTTAAGGCATGTATACAAGTGTACAATGCATAACATTCGAATATATTTTCCCTCCAAAACCAATGTACAACCCTTTTAAGCCCGAAGTACAAGTTGACAAAGCACGAATTCAAACTAGCTCATTTCCTTCCATTTTCTTAAGGATTTTGTACCACCTCTTTAGCACTAAGTACAAGCACTACAATGCATCATATTTAAACACTTTTCCTCTCTAATTCTAACCCTAGCTCGACTTAAACTAAAAACCAAACCCGAAAACCCTAAATGGCCCATTACCCCTTAACTAGCTCGAACTAAGACCTTAGCAAGCTACCACCCTTCTCCATGATGCACCACCTTGCCTACTACCTTGCTAAGCACCTTCATCACCTCCTTGTCACCACCTAGCCAACTTGCACACCAAGTAAACCTCCTTGTATAACCGAACCTTTCTCACCCTCTAACACCTTTCAAATCTACTCTTAGCTTATACTAGTCATCCTAGGTACCCCTTGGCCATCACTCCTAGCTCACCTTGGTCACTATTTCTTCTAAACTTGGCCACTACTCTTATTTACCTATATATATAGCTGAAACATGCATGCTTCCATAAACTTAACATTAAGCTAAACACTACTTTAAAATCATGTTCTAACCAAGCTTTGGAAGAGAAGAAGAGAAATTATAAGCTATTTAAAAGCCAAGAAACAAGAACAAAGGTCCTTGATTCATCTCCTAAAGGTTTCGGGTCTCATTTGCTCCATTCAACCTATTTTCACTATTTTGTGTACTAAGTAAGCTTTCTATCTACTTCAATAAGCTATTGTTATGTCTATGATCATATATAAACTTGTTTTAATCATTTGTACAAGTTAAAACCTTGTTGGAAACCCTAAACCAAACTGAACCCTAATTCAGACCGCACGTATGGGAAAACCTAATCCTCGAATTCTACAAATAAGCAAGTATAAGCTTATTCCCATCTTAATAAGGTTCTTACATCTTTTATGATTACATGAGTTAAGCCCTTAAACCCTAAAGCTTACTCGTTTGGTTTTCCTAAACCAAACGCACCTCTAAAACCCTAGAAGCTATTTTAGTAAAACCTATAAGCTAAAAGCCATAAGCTGATCTAATAAGCTGTTCAATCATTTTTATAAACTTAAAAACCAACCCGAAAACTCAAACCATCGAGTTAAGAATTTAAAAACCAACGTACCCATTTTGTATTTTTAAGCTCAAAAGCTCTTTTCATAAGCTACAAGCTCGTAAAACTTACTTATTTTAGCTTATAGTAATAAGCTATATGCTGCAAATTAATTTTAAGATTAAAATACAAAGTATATGGATTTTGGACTAGTAATGCAAATCGTATATGCATGAGGGATATATATTGTAACGTTTGAAATAATTAAAATTTCGGGCCAAAAGTGTAATTATCCTAAAGTTAAAACCACAAGGGCCTGTTTTGCCATATTTCTAAGTTAAGGGTTAAATGTTTAAAATATATTGAAGGTTAAAAGTTATATTAATATAATTACCAAGTAATATATTGTCATTTTCATATTCTCAAAGGTATAAAATGTAATATTTTAATTATTATAAAAATATATTCAAATATATAAGACTTCGATTTTATTAAAGCCCGGACACACATTTGTCGTTATCATTCGTGCGATCAAAAACACATAAAATAATTATGATTTATAATTTTAACATCATTTATCATTCCACTAGGCTTGTTGAAGAAACTTAAAAAGATAAAATCCTATCATTAAACTATAACTATCACGTTACTAGAGAATCTTCATGTGAGGGGCTTTCATTGGGTAGAAACGTTTTGGAACGAGTTTGCTGGATTTACGATTTAAAGGTTGTCCTAGCTCCTCAAACGTTGACTACATGACCTCTGGATATGATAGCCCGAACATTGATACGAGTATTTTCACAAACTAATAAACCAAAATAATTTACGTTAACCTTTATGAAATAAAGTTTTGAAACAATCAAACTAAGACTTGACATATTACCCAGGTTGCGTGACGAGGCTGTTTACTTCCATTTGAATTAAATTTCAATCAAATCAACTACTAATCAAGGTGATTCAATAGTCCACCCACCTTTATTTGTTTTTCCACATCCCGTGGGGGGGGGGGATCTACATGCTATAAAAACCATATACAAGTTAATTTCCCACTGTAAGCATATCCTAATATATTATTTCCTAAGTTTACCTCTACTGCCAATATCATTTAATCATGAACCATTAATCACTTGCGAGTGAACGCGAATATTGTGGATAGATCTTTTGGGATTGACGAATCCCGTTTGTGTTTACCTATACATGAGGTAATCAAACGCACTATATTTGAGAATAATGGGTAACTTTGGCAAGTTACCTTTCAAAGAGGACATTTGTTCCTCAATAATGTTACTGAGGTGATTTCCATGTTAACATGTTGGTGTCATGAGCTTAGGGCAAGAATACTGTTTTCCATGTGATATGTGTGAAAACATATATCTGTTTTATATCAAAAATGGCCCTAAAAATATAAAATTGTGCATGAAATGCTTGTATATTGCTTGTTTTGTCTTTGTGATTGTGTAGGTACGAATATTACAAATAACATAAGAAAACGGTCAAGAACCGGACAAACACGGACACGAGAATGGATAGAGTACACAAGAGCCGAGGATTTGATTGCTGGAGTTTCTAGCAAATGGTTAACTCAAAGTCAAACTTGGTCAACTGGTCAACCACAAGAAGACAAAACCCCAAAAATAACCAAAACAGTCCCTTAAGTAAAACCATTTTACATAACTAAACCCTTAAAACCCTAACACCGTTATCTCTTTATATTATAAGAGATAACAGTTGTTATCTCAATTATTAACCCAAAACGGCCCAATATCATAAATCTCAACCCAAGGTCAACGACCCAAACCCCTGTGGTCAAATAAACAGTTAAAAAAGAAAGAAAAAGGCGCGAGTTTTTGTTACTATTCATTTATCTTCCCCAAATTTACCTAGCTCGAAATCAAAGGGTTAATTGAAATTGACAGCTTAGCTTAGTAATTCAAGGACCAAGTGACAAGCTGGCAGAGTTAGACGTCACAAGAGCACCTTATTAATCCAAGTGCACAAGAAAGGACACGCAGATATATGAAAGAAGCACACCAATGATTCGATTTTTACACTAAATCTAGTGCAAAAGAAACACACAAGGTCTGACACACGTAATGCAACGCTGGCAATCCGTGTGCTCATCATTTAATCTAACGGTGATGAATGGGAATCCAATGATTGGAAATTAATGAAGGGTCGATATCAAAGCTTGAAGGGGAGCGTCTAACAGACTTGAAGGTCTAGAAGCTTCAATTCTAGGCTATAAATAGCAAGGCTCACTCACTCACACGAGCGGAAGAATTTTAGGAGTAGTTTAAAATTAGCTTATTGTAATTTTCAGCTTAAATGACATTTAAATACTTGTAATTTTCATTTAAAAGTTTTGTAATCTGTTTTTATTAATAAAAGTTAAAGTTTACTTATCATACTAAGTTTTAAATCCGTTTTACTTAATATACAAAATATGGTTTAAATAAGCTGCTACTGTTACATAAGCTCTTATAAGCTCATCTCAGCTCTGAGTGAGCTTAAATCAATCATTAATTTACTTATACATTTAAAACCAGCTTAATACCTTTGCTAGTATGGAAGTGAGCTTTTGGAAGATAAGCTAGATAATGAAGAGCTTATGGGGTGCTTAGTTTTGCTAATTAATAAGCTGGGTAGGTTTAGAGCTTAATTAGTTACTAATCAAGTCCCTGTTTAGCTGGGATCAAAAGGTCACTCTCTCTTTTACTCTTTTTAAGCCTTTTTACTGGTTTTAGCTTAATTTTACTTATTGTTGCTTATTTACTGCTTATTAGCTTTAATTTCAGCTTATTAGTCTTTTAATTGCTTAATTTAGTCATTTATGTGCTTACTTTACCATTTCATTATCATTTGTCCTTATATCAATCAAAACTGTCAAATATCCAATAAGCTCATGCTTATTGGATAATTGCTCATTCTTTAAATCAAATAGTTAAATAGTTCTTAAAATCTCATTTCCTTAATCTGTTTTAAGTTTTTACAAGTTTTCCAAGTCTGATTTAAGCTAAAACTCATTTTTCATATTTAAAGGGGTGTTTGGCATAGCAGTACTAACAACAAGTTAGTACTGCTAGTGGCCAATTGGTTTTTTATTTTTGATTCAAATTTCATAACTAAGTCTGTTTATGCTGGATTTATAAGCTTGGTTAGAGATAATTGAATTTTCATAAGTTAGATTAATAAAAGTCCAAGTCTGTTAAGCCTCATTTGCATAACCTAGTTCTTTTTTATTCTAGTCATGACATGACCTTATTTGCATTTAGTTTATTGATTTAGAGTGTAGTAAGTTTAGTTTAATAGCATGCACTTGTTTGAATTACATCTTGGTCAATTTGGTTGCAAACAACATCAACATCATAAGTTGACAAACAGCCATTTTCAACACACATTTTCAAAGGTATAGATTTTAGGTTTTGATTTTCATAACATAAGTAGCTCTTAGGTCATTAATCACTTGTCTCAACTTTCTTTTTCAAATTAAGTTCATTTGCTTATCTGTCTTTAAGCTCAAAAGTGCATTTTTATCTTTTCTAAAAATACTTAACTCAGCATGCTTTGAGTGTATAAGCTGTTTTCAACAAACCTTTTTATCAAGCTCCTGAATTTCAAAATGGTTTTAAAAAATTGTTTTAAGTAGTATCTTAGGTATATTTTTTAGGGTAATAAGCCAAAAGTCCATAAGGATCCTTAAGCTTATTGAAAAATAAGCTCAAAGGTGTCTTGAGGGGCTGTTTGGTTTACAGTTTACACCATAAGTGCTTATTCCTTTATTTTAGCTTATCTGCTTATTGTTATGGATTATTTAGGTTTAGTTTAGCTTATTAGGTTAGTATAGGTCCAATTTAGCTTATTTGGTTTTGTCATTTACTTATTTGAGCTTATTTGCTTTCTAGTGTAAAATCTTAAGTGTTTAACTAGCAATACTAACTTAAAAGTTAGTACTGCTGAGTTCATAAGCTCATTCTAAGCTTATTGGGTTGCTTATTTTTGTTCTTTGTTGCTTATTTAGAGTAGATTATTGTCTGTTTTAGCTTATTTGTCATTTTTATTTGCTTATTCTCTTTAAAAAATGCAAACAGTTAGTTTTTAGGACTTAGAGTATTTTAGCTTATTTCTGTCTTACTTTGCTTATTTCTGTGCTTATTTGAGGTTTATAAAAAAGGTTGCTTTGTAAAAAGTGCTTATTTACGAGTTTTATAAAATTAAAAAAATGGCAAAAATTAAAACACTTGGGATAGTGGGAAGCCCCGGGTGAGCAAGACTCGAACTCGGGACCTCTACCACCTTCACCAAGCGTTTTAACACCCACACCCTTAACCATTGTGCTACAATAGCTCATCCGGTATTCCTTTGCATAATCTATCTTTTATATACATTTTGAGCTCTTTTAGTTAATAAGCTGTTTTAGCTTATTTCATAGCTTATTCGATAAGCTGTGTTCCCGAACTTATTTTTCCTAGATTCTTCTTAGTTCAAGCTACTTTCTATAATTCTTTCAAAATTTTTATAATTAGTTTAGTATTTTTAAACATTTATTTTTATTAAAAACTTTAAAATTCATAAAAAATAGAAAAATAATCAAAAAAATGTAATTCTTTTTTAGAAAATTTTCTTTTATCATATAGTTTCTAGGAAAAATAGTTTTGCTTCCGTAGGGTTAAAATTGCAAAATTTCAGTTTTTAAAGAACGGGATTCGTTTTCGTTCTTCTTTTTCGTGTTTTTAAGCTCAATTCAACTCTGTTTTTGTTCTAGTTTTCTTTAAACTTACTTTTTAGTCAATTAGAGTCTATTAAAAGTGAAAAATTCATTTTAGGTTTAATTTTGGAAATTTAGGTTTTTTAATCACCGTTTAGGGTTCTCCGATTTGCGTTTTTTTAAGTTCAAGTTTAATTTCCGTTATTAAAGTTATTTAATTGTCTTCCTTTTAATTTGCTCACTTTAATATTTTTAGGAAACCAAATCTACACTTGAACCAATTCAAATCATTGTCCAAACAACAAACGTGGGTTCACAATTTCATAAATCTTCGAGAATATATAACGACCCGGTAACACGTTAACCGGAAAAATATACGTATTATTAAATATTTTTTAGGATTTTCCTTACTACTATTGTCCCTCAAGGTAGTTTGATAATTTTATATACTTTATTATTATTATACATGTATAATATACTTGCAATCAATTTTGGCCCAGCAGCCGGGGAAATTGTGATTGAGAATTCCTTCGTTTGCATTTGTCGATCGTGATTTGGAGAACCTTTCATCTTTGAAAGTTACGCTTTTAAGAAAATCAAAAAAAAATTAAAAATATAAAAAGTAAAAAATAATTTTCTTTTCTTTATAAATAGAATATTAAAAACAAAAATACAAAAATATTTGCTCTTGCACGAATTTTTTCGATTTTTCTTCGTTAATTTGTGAAAATAAAAATTTACAATAAAGTTGGTAAAAAGAACACCAACAAATAATTACCTTCAATTGAGGTAATTAACCATTAATAGTATAGGTCCCGAACCAAAGATTCAAATTTTTTTAACCGTTTGTGTCCACTTACGAAAAAGGTGCACCCCCTTTTGTAAAATTTATTTTACTTAAGAGATACCCTAATTTGTTGATTATTCGGTAAAAACAAAAATTTTTCCTACTTCTCAATTCTTTCTCATTTTCATTTGTGTTTGTTTCGTGCATTACGCACTAGAAATTCCAATTTTCCAAAAATACAAACAGAGTCACCATCCGAAAACGTCGAAATAGAGGACGTTCTCCAAACATAGTCGAACCCGAGCTTCGTACTATCGTTGAAGTTGCACCAATGGCCGATAATCGTACTATGGCTCAAATTGTCGAAGCACCCACTGTGGGTTACGAGGATGCTATCGTTGTGCCCAAGATCACTGCGGACAACTTTGAGCTTAAGCACGGTTTGCTTACCCTCGTTTAAAACAAATAATTTTTCGAACATGACAAAGAAGACCCTCATGCTCACATCTGTTATTTCAACAAGATCACTTCTACGATGAAGTTCCCGAACGTCCCGAGTACGTCGGTAAAGCTTATGCTTTTTCCATTTTCCCTCGAGGGTGCCGCCCGGATTTGGCTAGAAAAAGAACCCCCTCGATCGATTCTAACATGGGATGATCTTGTTTCGAAATTCATCAACAAATTCTTCCCTCCCTCTAAAACAACAAATCTTCGAAATGAAATCACGAGATTTCAACAACGATTTGATGAAACTTTTTACGAGGCATGGGACCGATTTAATGATCTTCTTCGGGCATGCCCACATCATGGATTTTCAGAATTACATCAACTCGATACATTCTATAATGCTTTGAACTCTAATGATCAAGATTCGTTGAATTCCGCTGCGGGTGGTAAGTTTTTGGATAAAATGCCCCGTGATTGCCTAAGAATCATTGAAAGCAAATCCAAAGTCTGTAATTCACGTAACAGATATGGTGAAAGCCTTACTTCTCGATAAGAAAAACCAAAACCAAGCTCCCGCTCCCGTAAAAGCGGTCGAGGAAAGTTGTGTATCTTGTGGTGGTGCTCATTCTCATCGTAATTATCCCGCCACCGATGGCAATGTTTATCGTGACAATACTCAAGAATATGTTTCTCAAGCCGCTACAGCTAATTTCAATCAAGGAAATACCGGTTACCGAGCCCTAATTGCTAATCAAATTCGACCATCCCCGGTTTCCTCCCCCTCCCGTCAACAACACCAAGGAAATAACCAAAATCATTACAACCAAAACCGGGGAAATAATTACAACCAAGCTTCCACCTACCAACCCCCGGTTAATCAAGGCCAAATTTACCGACCCCCAACTAATCAAACCCCAGTTCACCAAGCTCAAACTTACCAAGTTCTGGCTCCGCAAACACAAGGTGTGTCGAAGGAAGATTTTCAAAATTACATCAAAGCTAATGATGCAGTTATGAGAAATATGCAAAACCAAACCCAAAACATGCAAAATCAAAAGACAAATTTAACCGATTTGCTTACCAAGTTCATGAATTCCAATACCGCTTTTACTCCAGGTTCAGGGACACTCCCTAGTAATACCGTTACTAACCCGAAGGTAGATTTGAAGGGTATTACCACCTGAAGCGGTGTTGCTTATCAAGGACCCACGATTCCTACTACTACTTCTTCTCCTCCTAAAGTAGTGGAACGTGAAACCGAGGTGACAAAGGACACGGAGCCTCCTGGTAATAACGGAAGTACCAAAGACGCCCAACCTCTGGTTATCCAAGTTCAATCTCATGTACCAAATTCTGAGCCCGTTGATACTCCCGTTAGTGCTCTAATGCCTAACTTGAAACCATCAATCCCATATCCTTCGAGATGTAATGATGAAAGGCGCCCTGAAAAAGCTAACAATCAAATTGAGAAATTCTACGAAATCTTTAAAGATTTGAGTTTCAAAATTAGCCTCACGGATGCTCTGATTCGTATGCCAAAATTTGCCTCGACTCTCAAAGCCTTAATTGGAAACAAAGAAAAATTAAGTGAAATGGCTATAACTCCTTTGAATGAGCATTGTTCGGCGGTCATCCTCAACAAGTTACCCGAAAAACTTAGAGACCACGGCAAATTTCTAATCCCGTGTGATTTTCCCAGAATGAAAGAGTGCTTAGCCTTGGCCGATCTTGGCGCTAGCATAAATCTCATGCCATTATCCGTGTGGAAAAAGCTTTCTCTTCCTGAGCTCACTCCTACTTGTATGACTCTTGAACTTGCAGACCGTTCGATTACCCAACCGATCGGTATCGCCGAAGATGTCGACGTAAAAGTAGGAAAGTTCCAATTCCTGGCCGACTTTGTAGTCGTAGACTTTGATGCCGATCCCCGAGTTCCTCTAATTCTTGGGAGATCCTTCTTAAAGACCGGACGTGCTTTGATTGATGTGTACAAAGGTGAATTAACTCTTCATGTTGGAAAAGAAGCCGTAACATTCAATCTTGACCAAACTTCGAGATACTCCTCTAATTACGATGAAATGACGGCGAACCGAATCAACGTTATTGAAATGGCTTGTGAGGAGTATTCTCAAGAAGTTCTCGGTTTCTCTGATGTGATCTTGAGAGGCAATCCCACTCCTTATTACGACCCAATCGTTTCTACCTCTTCTCCGACTCTC
>BQNB010134739.1:0-18267 GCA_026074375.1 Tanacetum coccineum | reverse complement strand
TCAGCTTATTTCCCCAGTTTATTAGATAAGCTGGGGGCTTATTCTTATTTTTCCTTTGTTCTTTGTTACATGTAGGACTTTTCCTGAATTTTTTGTATTTTTCTTTTTATTATATTAATTTATAGAATTTTTCTTAGTTCAAAATTTTCGAAAATCAATAAAAAAATAGAAAGTTTTAAGATGTTTTATAAAGTTTTTAATAAATTTCTCAAAGTAAAAATAAGTTTTAAGTCATTTTCTAATAGTGGTATTAATCTGAGTATTTGAAATCTTTTCTAATTGCTTGATTCTGAATTTTGATTTAAAGCCTGTTTTTAGGCCTTTGTCTTGCTTCATTTAGAGTATAATACAGTAGGGATTGAAGGGTTTAAGTATATCTTTCTGTATTCTGCAGTAGGTGTATTCTGTCTTAAGTTTTTATTGCCTTTAAAAAGGTCATAATTCAGCAGTCAAACTATATAAGCTCTTATTAGATTTAAGTTATGATTTTTAGTGCATAAGCTCATTAGGCATCATTCTTCATATGTTTCAGCTTATTATAGGTTTTGAAGTCTTTTTACTAGCTTATTTGAGACTGCAAATAAGCCTTTTGTCCTTTAAGAAAATCAGCTTATTTCAAACTTCTTTTTCTTTTCAGTTATTTGTAGCTTATTGGACAGGCTTTAAGCTAGTATAAGCCCCATTGCCATAAGGTTCCTTTAAGGGCTTAAAAATAAGCCCAAAAAGTGCCCCTTGTGGCTGCCAGTTTGGACCCTTTAGCTTATTTGCTTATTTAAGCTAATTGTTTTTGCTTAATTTAGGTTTAGTTCTGCTTAATAGGTTAGTTTTAATCAATTTTAGCTTAATTATCTTAGGGTAGAGCTTATTTAGGCTTATTTACAATTTTAGTCTAAAAATGTTAAGTTTTAAGCCTTTTAGCATTCCTGTCATATTTAGCTTATTTAAGTCTTTTTCCTTGCTTATTTTTGTTCTCAATTGCTTATTAGGTGTAGCTTATTACCTGTTTTAGCTTATTACTCTTTTTCATCAGCTTATTTAGTCTAAAATGGTCATATAGTTTAGCATTTAAGCTTGATAAGCTACTGTCACCTTTTTAAGCTTATTGTTGTGCTTATTTTTGAGTTTTAGAAAAAGTGCTTTTACAAAAATGTGCTATTTTAAGCTTATGAGAAAAGTAGTTTTTAAAATTTTTTGCAAAAAAAAATATGGGAGTAGAGAGGTCTCAAGGGTGAGCAGAGCTCGAACCCGAGACCTCTCCTCTCAACCAAAGCCTTAGCATACACACACTCTACCACCGGCACCAGTAGGGCCATCTGGTAGAGTTGTGCAAAATTAATTATATAAGGGGTTTTCCCCCTTTTTCCTTTCAGCCCTTTAGAGCTTTTTTCCAGCTTATTGAGATAAGCTGACAACCTCTTAATATTTTTCCTATAATTAGCATAAGTCAAAGTATTTTCTGTAATTTTTTCAGATTTTTATAAATTATTTTGATATTTTTTATAATTTATTTTCATTAAAACAGTAATTAATTCATAACAAATAAAATAAAAGTCAAAAAAATAAAATTCTTTTTTTCAAAATTTTCTTTTATCATGTAGGACCTAGGAAAAATAAATTTGCTTCCCTAGGGTTAAAATTTCAAATTTTGGTTTTTTAAAGAACGGGATTGAATCCCGTTCTCGTTTTTCGAGTTTTTAAGCTCAAATCACTTTCGTTTTTGGTCTAGTTTTATTTATTCTAACATTTTAGTCACTTAGGATTTATAAAAAGTAAAAAAAATAATTTTAGGATTAAAATTTTATGTTTTAAGTTTTTAAGTCGCGTTTTTACGTTCACGTTTTAGGTTTTAACTTAAATTGCTTTCGTTTTAGGGTTTCTTTTACTTGTTTTTGCATTTTATTTGTAGAAATAGGTAAATAAATCAAATCTTTGATCATTCAAGCATTGTTCACAAACCAAAACTCGATTTTCCAATTGACGCCTCGTTGGGATATAACGACCCGGGAATCATACTTCCGGATTTACTACATTGAGAGATTTTTGATTCTTATCCTTATATTATATATTTATAAGTATTATATATTTATATTTATATTTATATTTATAAAAGGTATAATCAGAAGCTTGTCAACATCCCTCGCCACCGTGAACGTGTAAAGAAGATTGGTTCAGTCTCGCTTTTAAAAAAAATTAATTAGGTCCTTGGGGAAAGCAAGTCGGCACCCAAATAGATGCACTTAATCAAGGTTTCCTCGTTGACCTAAACTTTAAACATATTTAGCCTACAAAAACCGTTACTAATAATACCAATAACATGTGTTGAATAGTTTAACCAGCATAAATATGTTAGACATTGTGAAACCCGTAGGTTATTATTTATTATTGATCATCATTTATAATAGGGTAAACCCTAATGCCCTAAACCCACAAACCGGGCTTGGGCCTAATATACAATAATTTTGGTATGTAGATTATCAATAATTTATTTTGTTACTAATTTCTTTGATACAATACACTACTACACAAACTGGTTTTTCCCACGGTAAAATCCGTGGGAAATCCTGTGATTAAGGGCCCTTATCCACAGATTTCCCACGGAATTATTCCGATGCAAAAACCCTCGTGGGTAAATATTTTCCCACTGATTTTCCTACGGAACGTTGACTATTTCCCACGGATATTACCGTGGATAATCCGTGGGTTTGATTTCCCACATTTTCTAGAAATAATCTCACATATATTCTACGTTTTTTTGCCACAGATTTCCCACAGTTATTTCCCACTGATTTCTCACGAATATTTTCCCACTGATTTCCCACATTTTTAACCAACAATTTTTGCCATAGATCTCCTACAGTTATTTTCCACTGATTTCTCACGAATATTTTCCCACTGATTTCTCACATTACGCAATATCTTTTGCAGCAGAACCAAACATTACGCAGCATACACAGAAAATGATCAACAAACATAACATTTTACATAAACACCAACCAACGCAACAATGAGAGTTACACAAAAGTGTTATCCATTACAATTGCTTAAACGTCTTCATCAAGTATAAAACCTTAACTATTGAGAAGCCATTGTATCTACTATGAGCCTATAAAACTCATTCAAAGAGCTACTTGGTCAATCTCCAATGGTTTTAGACGCCGTGAATCGTCCCAAATCTATAAAACAAATATAGATATATATATACATTAGTCATATTTTTGCGCAATAAAATCAACAAAAACAGTTCGGATACAAACCATCATCATCCAATAAAGTGAAAGTGTCGGTTCCGGTGTATAAATTGCAGAATCCATATTTTTAGCAAGAATAATATAGAGAATGGATAGATGCATACCTTAACCTTCTTCAATAGGGGCTTTGCATTCTCATTCTTTTTGAAATTATCACGGGCAGGCTGAAACATAGATACAGCTCACTTTAGGCAACTAATCTTTATTTTAGAAAAATCAACGATTCAGAAACTCAAATTTTTTAATAATGCGATATAAGAAAATATATATATATACCTGCAAAATCTCATTTAAAGCTTTTGACAATGCATGTTTCAAATCATCAGGATGCAAGTCACCTTCTTCATAAGCCGTAACAAGTTCGTCATAATTGGCAAAGGCCCTGTATTTAAATGGAATTATCAATAACCAAATATGTGATCAGTGAAGAACTGCTAGTTAAATTAAGCCTATTAAAGTTTGGACAAAAAAACTCACTTTTCAGTTGCACCACCGTTTTCCTCTTTCCTTTCAACCTTGAACTTATTAAACCAAGGGAATACAAGGTATTTGATGTACTCGAGGCATGGGTTTCCTTCAACGATACCAGGCGGACAGTATGCGTTCTGGATTTTTCATTCACCTCATCCTTCAATCACAGCATTAAATATTAGACGAGTAAAATGCTAGAACTTTTAACATTATCCTTATGATATTTATGATAAGAAATCTCATACTTCTTTTCCATCAAACGTCACAAAAATATAGAAAACAAACTTGATTCCTCAATAGTAGATACGGCCCAGGTGGCAATTTCAACCATAAATCAAAGTTATGAAACTAATGAACACAATTTATACCTCCTCATCCTCCATAAAGACAGCAGAAGAAGAATCAGACTTTGACATCTATTCTTGTCCTTGCTGCAAACCAGGAAGCATGTCTGCAAAGTAGGAACAACCAATGTAAAAATCGTGTTATCACATAACAACAAAAAACAAAGCAGGATCTAGTTTAGGCTCTTACGATGAGACAATATGATAGGCTTGTTTTTCCTTTTGATAGCTTCGCAATACTCCCTTGCAAGGACATTCACCTTTCTTTGATCCATTCCCAATTGACATATATCAGCCTATTCCAACAAACAAATATTTTTAACACTTTATATCTATCTACCCTGGGAAAGAATTTACAAAAATTACCTTTAGAAAAAATACATCTGCACATTGCATCAACAGATATAACATCTGAGCAGCACTCAAGTCATCTGTCTCCTTACGTCCCATAATCTGACAGCACCTAAAACCATTTATAACTCATTAAAATCCAGCAACTAAATCAAATTCATATAAAAATAATCTTTTCCTACCTTCTTATCCTAGCAAGATTGTTTTCTCTAGTAATATCAATGACTAAAGGCCAGTATTCGCCTGCTTTTGAATTGATTACTTCTGAAGACAGAACGAATTCAACGTTTTCTAAATTCATTCCAGCAGCCTTCCAAATTTCAATAAGGTACTTTCCAACAACTCGAATTTTCTTCAGGTTACCGCCCATTTTGTGGTTTAGCTGAGCATGCCAGTCTGCAATCAGTATTTTTACTTTGCAGCCAGCAGATGTCAGCTTATTTACATTGATTACTTTCATAACACCCTGTTCAGCAATAAAGGCACCAACACATAAGTAACTTACTAAACCATAATACAACTGACAAAAAAACAATCCAAACTTTATTAATGACAAGAGTCAAACCGCAACTAGAATTTACGGGAGGACTTACTACGTTGAAAAATGTATTACTTAAGTATCCTATCATAAGAAGTAAACTATGTATCATGATTAATTAGAGAAACGAACAAAGAATACCCTCTTAAACAGACAAACTTGGTTCCCAAACTAGCAAATGTGTTTTGCTAAGCTTTTAAACGGTTACAATGCAAAACGGTAAAGAATCTTTTAAACCGTTACAATAAGCTGAATATTGTACAGCAAATGGGAGATGAAAACAAATTCCGTGGATTGTTCAAAAGTAGGAAAACCACATCGAGAATTCAGTTTAACAAACCTGCCCGATGTGCATACGGCCAGATGGTTCAAAGCCATCATAACAAATGGGATGCAGGTTATTCAAAAGAAGGTTCATTAGTTCTTCCTCCTGAATACATTCTTCTGTAATACTCCTCACACTCCTGTACTTAACGTCGAGACTCATCCTACATACATAACACCAAATTCGATCAACTCAATAACCTTAATCACAACAGATTTAAATAAATAAATCGCAATTCCCAACACTTAAACTAACATATAGTCATATACAGGCCGGTCAAATGTTGCTGTTTCAAAAGAGAATGGAACTTATCACCTCCACTTAAGTAACCACGAGTCTCACCATTCTTCCACCCTCACTTTTGTGATAAATTGTGCATTTATCCTTATTTATTTACAATAATAACTAATGTATATGAGGATAATATTGCAAATTAAACATGGATTAAGAATTTAACACACGAAATATGCATGTAAGAAGCATCAATTGTAGCAGATGTAATGTTATAAGTTTATACATATTCGGGTTCACACAAACCCTAAATTCAAAAATCACCAAAACAAGAAATTCCTCAAATTAGTTATGAAATCGAATATATAAAACACTCAAGTACCTGATTTGTAGACTAGTTGACTTGAAATTGGTGGTGAATGACTTGGAATGATACGTGACTTGGGAGTGGGAGGATGGGGAGGCATAATTGAATGTGAATGGGATGAAATGAGATAAAAGTGTTGTTTTTATCAGATTTGCAATTGTGTTTTTATCAAATAGAGATAAAAGATGAAAATTATAGGTGTGGTTGAATAATGAGATTGGGGGAATACTGAAATGGATGAATAATTGTAATGGAGGGAGAACGAAATTGTAACGCACAGATTATAACAAATATAGAAATGATAGGGCTAATTACACAACCATGATAGGGCTAATTACACAACCAGGAATCAAAGAGCTAAGAACTTGATTCGAAATTGTGAATTAATGGAATGAATGGAATGATCGTTATGGATTGATGAAGTTGAAAGATTACAAGAGTTTAGAGAGAAGGATTACAAGTTCAAAACATAAGAAATGACAAATGAGAGGTAATGACTATTTCTAGGGTAAATGGGCGGGAGATTCGGTTGAAGTGTTGATGCGTCAAACTTTGCATGTAAACGTCCCCTGGTTGGCTGCCACGTGTCCTTAGTAGGAATGGATCATAACAGCATGTGAGTCTCATAACACACCACCAAAAAATACCCCCCACTCACTCACTAAAAAAAAAAACCAATAGTGCTCGCAAACTAAATAACATTTGGACGGATAACACCACATGGCGGTGCAATTTGGCATGCTATAGGGGCGTTATAGGGCAAAAAAATGCCCTATAACATGTTACACCGTGCCTTCTAAGTAGGAAAACAGAAATATGTATTTACTAACGGACACAAAAAAAACCTTATTAAAAGTCACTGTAAATGACATCATAATGTAATTATAATCACAAGTACGATCATACAAACTTAACTCAACAACTACATTATAATGTGAGTTGTAACCTAAGTTTTCCAACTATTCTTCGAGGTCACTGAAATTTAGCTTGTTGTAGACAGTCGCGGAGCCACATGAGGACCAAGGAGGGTAGTGGCGCTCCCATAATTTGAAATGTTATGCTAAAAAGTTTGACTATTTTGATTCATCACATTGAATTAATATTGCATTTGACTACTTTTGCCCTCTCAAAATGAATTTATGAACATTTGGTCCTCCTAGAAAAAACATTATAGCTCCGCCACTAGTAGTTGTATATATCACTCTATCATTTTCTTTAAATAAGCTTTCATCGTTCACATTCTGGTCATCAACCACATCACTAACACCACCAGCCACTATCTCTCGTTGTCCCTCCTCACCTTATCAACGGTTACTCCACCACCTCTATCGTCATATTAGTTTCAAGAGCGGAATTTTTTAAGTGATATAAAGAAAAACCACCATAAGGTGATATAAAAAACTCGAATGCTAAACACTAAACAAGAAAATCCAAACCCAATTCAAACTCGAATGGCTACTGCTATTAACTATTTTGATGTATATGAGAAGAAAACATATGGTTTTATTGTGGTGGCGAATGGTGGAGGTTACACGACTTTGGAAGCGGTGGATGTTTTGTGAGTTTCGTACATCATAATCTATATCTATACTACTTATAAAGAGTGAATGCCTATTATTGAAATCTTAAATCTTGAAAACTTAATTAATGTAGTTTGCCTAAAGAACCCTTAAGTACTCTTTAATACACCTTAAGCTTGATCAGTTATAAATTCGACAATTTTTCAAAAGATATACTATATTAAGTTTAAAAAACACACGTTTTGTATTTTAAGAAAACACATGCTTTGCATCAAGAGTTGAACCAGAATCACGATTTTGCAAGTATAAATATTTGTCATTATACTCCGTCACTTAAGAGGGTATTCATCTAATAAATAGTTACGTTTATAAACAAACACATATAATATGAAACTAAAAACACATATATACGCATACTAAGTAACGTGAGAATGTGTAAGTAGGCAGAACCGTAAAGATGATATTTTTGTGGGAAATATGTGGGTATTTACACACGTATTTCCCATGGATTTATCAACTTGGTAGGTAGTCTGTGGGAAATTACTCACGACTTTCCCACGGACATAATCGTTTTCTTTTACTTTTATGATATGGTTACACGTTCACGCGTATACAAGTTCGTATATTTACATACAAAACATCTATTGATACAATGAATGTCATAAACGGACATGTGGAACACACACGTGTAGATATTCATACATACGTAATGATTTGTTACACAAAAGGTTATACCTAAACCAACACGTACACTTACGATACTCACATGAATAGTTACGTTAATAAGCAAACACATATAATATGAAACTAAAAACACATATATAGGCACACTAAGTAACGTGAGAATGTGTAAGTAGGCAGAAACGTAAAGACGATATTTTTGTGGGAAATCTATGGATATTTACACACGTATTTCTCACAGATTTATCAACTTGGTGGGTAATCTGTGGGAAATTACCCACGACTTTCTCACGGACATAATCGTTTTCTTTTACTTTTACGATATGGTTACATGTTCAGGCGTATACAAGTTCGTATACTTACATACAAAACATTATTATCTAATAGTTGCTTTATTAGATAATACTGTGTGAAATCCATAATTAATGTAGATAAAATTTGCCACATAACTGTAGCCGTGGCAAACGGATGTCGAATAAACAAGAATAGTGGAAAATCTGTGGGAAATTTGCCACAGATTTCACATGGATTTCACACGAAAACTTGGTCAACACTTTAGTGTGTAAATAGTGGAAAATCCGTGGGAAATTTGCCACATATTTCCCACTGAAATTTTGTCACTAATTTGGTGGGTAATTTGTGGGTATTCCGTGGGAAATTTCACACGAGATTTTTTCCGTGGAAACGTCCGTGAGTAAAAGCAGTTTTTGTAGTAGTGATAAGTATTTCCTAGATCGATCAATTTTCTTTTTGGAAGAATCAAACCAATTGAAAAAATGGATGTGTCTTATATATATTCCCCAATACGAGAAGGAGAATGGCGATGCTGTTGTAATCGTGATGAGAGTTCTACTACTCTCACATGGTTAGAAAGACTCAAAATTTGTGCGGATGCAGCTCGTGGTTTGGATCACCTCCATTACCATATCGGAGGGCATCGAATGATTATTCACAGGGACATAAAAAGTTCAAACATTTTGATAGATGAAAACTGGGTTGCTAAAATATCTGACCTTGGATTGTCCAAGTTAGGCGTAACGGGTTTTGGTATGAGTGACATTGTTACAAATGCATGTGGGACACACGGGTATTGTGAACCAGAATACTACACTTCAGGAGTAGTGACCAAAAAATCTGACGTCTATTCTTTTGGCATTGTGTTATTTGAAGTTTTGTGTGGAAGGTTGTGCATCATTGAACCTGATAATGGCTTCATCCTCTCTGGAAAATCAGTCAAAGAATACTATAACAACGGCAACTTGGTCAAGATTATTGATCCTAGTTTAAGGGAACATATGGGCTCATATTCCATGGACAAATTCTCAGAAATTGCATACAGATGCTTGCACGATGATCGAGAACAACGACCTGCCATGGATATTGTGGCGAAAGAGCTTGAAGAAACGCTAAATGTCCACGTAAGATTTATACCATATTTAATTTATTAATGCAAGTTGAGTACATACATTGACATTTAGACTTGTATTTTTCATAGGTGGCACATGAGTTGGAAAAGAAAAGGAAGCAGGTAAAAAAAATCAAGTGTTGTGTAGCCAACTTTTTTTTGAATTTCGATCTTTGTGAATATTTTATTTTGTTAAAATAAGTGTTGATGTTCCAAAAGACGGTATGATTTACTTTTTAACTTAACGATGCAGCATGCCAAGAATGAAGAGGATACCGATGAATATTGGGAGAAGAAGTTGCCACATAACTATGTTCATCTTATAAAAATGTCAGACATTCATATGTACTACACCACCAAAAAGGAGCTCTACCTCCTCTTTTGTCACGGTTTCCTAGCTAACAATGGTCAACTGGTAATACTTTACATCTTCGTCATCTAGTTAATTCTTATTGGATATATTTCATGACGAACGTAAAATGAAATTCTTGATACTTTGATTGCGCTTCTAGTAAACCTTTGATTTCATTATCCGGTTAACAGTGGTTTTCAACGTGCAAATCGACCCGTGGGATTTGTTATATACAACCCTCTACACATGCCTTATTCAAGGACTATCATTACAACAAGCTAGAAACTCTATCTCTACCTGAATTAAGGTTGGTATCATATATAATGTAAGACAATTTCATTATTAGCTCCAAGAATTTCAGCTAATTAATCTATATATGTCAACAGGTTCAAAGAGGTGAAAAAACTTGGAAAACATTATTTATATGAATGCACATGTAGACTTGAGTCATTCATGTATTCACCTGATGATCACCATAACTATGCATTCTATCTTGTGTTCAAATTAAACGTCCGCCACGTTCCGTTAAATGATGAGCCTATTTTTAAATCAGAGTACTGGTCGGACGGCCGTGCTATTACTATTATAGCAACACTAAAAAAGCCAAAGAAGGAAAGTGGGTCATCAAAAAGTATTGACGGAGGACCTTTGATGTCAAAGCATAATTACGTGGAGTCAGGAACGAGTTGGGTGGAAAAAAGGGATGATGGTTGGTTGGAGGCCAGGTTGACCAAACCACTGTCCTTAAAACATCACTTGGAATATCCTTACGAACTGGCGGTACGTTTATGTGGATTCAAGGAACTGAATATATCACTTAAAGGGATTATTGTTGAAGGCATCGAGTTTAGGCGGGTGGTTGTGGATAATGGATGGATCGTATCTAGTGGTTGATGTTGTAATTAACTAGTTTTATCACAAGATTACCGATATAATCAAGAACTTCAAAGAGCCATTAAAGAAATATGAGAAAGATTAGAAAGAGATAAGAAAGAAGTATTACCTTAATAGGTAAATTGGTGCACTTTCTTTCATTGTATAATGAGGGTATTTATACTACAAGATTTACTATTACATTACCACATTTACTTGGTGTACAATTAGGGGATACTTGGGTCGTTCACATTATTAATCTAAGTTTGACAAAAGTTGCAACCAATAATACACATATTTATGTTGAGCGGGAATTGTGTTATAACACTCCCCCTTGGATGTCACTTTTTCAACATAAAGTCAACTTCGAAATACTGTCTCGTTAAAAACCTTGCTAAAGAAAAATCCAGTGGAAAAAAATGTTAGTCATGGAAAAGAGTGCAATGTATAGTTGACTCCCCCTGAGTAAATAGAACTTCGTCAATGAACCTATAAAAAAATATTATAATTATTAAGAACTCAACGGGACCTTCTACCTTAAATCAGACAAACAAAGAACATCCGTAGAGTGTTATGTCTTCTGTACATGCCGCATGCCAATAGCATGGACGTGTTTCCTGAAAACCGAAGTCGGGAGTGCCTTGGTGAAAAGATCTGTTGAATTGTTGCTTGATTGGACATACTTCATTTCAATTTGGTTATCCTTTATAAGATGATGATGATCAATACATAGACATACGTAGTAATAGATAAGCTAGACATGTTAGCGATAGCTTATATGGGCCTAGCCCGATTATGTATTGTATTGGCCCACTAGATCATTATATATGTTTTGGTATGTACTCGGTATCAATGAATCATACGGGTTTTACCTTTAATATGGTATCAGCCTAGTCACGTTCTCTTCCAACCCTAACATACCTAACCCAACGTCGCACACAAAATGACTAATGCTACTACACCCCACACATCCCACCCTCACCCTCGTCGAGAAACTATACGCTGTCACCAACATCAACAATGTTGTCCCTGTCAAACTGAATATTGATGAGTTAAATTACTCATCATGGTGTTATTTCCTTAAAATTCATTGTGAAAACTTTGGTTGTCCTAAATCACATCGAAGGTGAAAGCGTTGATGATGCAACTGTCTGACCGCCTCCACCAACCGATGAATGGAAAGTCGGCGGATTCATTGTTAAGTCTTGATATTTTCACTACTTCCCTACTCTTCATGGTAGGTTAATAAAAATAATCCCAAACAGCAAAGAAGCTTGGGACAAGTCGAAAGTTTCTTCCTTGATAAATAAGCGACGCGAACAATCGCTTTAATAGGCGCTGTTCTGCGTCTTAAGATGTGTGACTCACGCGATGCTTACTTTCGTACGGTGTATAGGATCGATCGTTACACATTTTGATGTATCTTGGGTCGTCTATGACGGATGACGATGTTGTCACATATGCCATCAATGGGCTAAGCGAAAAATACGCTCAACTTGCTACTATTATTGCGCATAAGGACCCATTCCCGTACCTTGACACAATGCGTTCCATGGTGATCACTGAAGAAATGCGACTCAATTCACGCTCGCAACCTATTACAAAGACTATGATATTTTTAAAATTTTACACTATATATTTTTGCTAGGGGGCACATGCCCACCCTTCCCCCACCTCTCTCCGCCTTTGAAGCATAGCCTCTCGGTATATGTGGTTTAATTTTTGCGTGTGTTTATTTTTGCATGTTATATGTTTTATTTGTTTAATATATAATTACACATTAACCGAGGTAAATTACAAAAGTTTCAATAATGATTATACGTAAAACTAGAAGAAAAAAAAAGCAAAAAGAATTGTTTCAACTACTGGTCACACAAGAAATTAATTGTGAGCCGTGAGTCGCCTAAATTTAGAACTGTTATTTTGAATATTTAAGTATTTATTTTTAGAAAAATTCACTAAAATACAAAAAACATGTCTCCCAACTTAAAATCGTCAGTCGCACAAGAATTAAATGAGTTAATAGCATACACACTTCTTACACGCTAAATATAAATTACTAATATAATACAAGAGAAAAGTTCATTTGCATACCAGTTTCTACCCACATACTGAGGGACAAATCCCCACCATCTATTTGAGTTTGATCTAATGGTGATGATTAATCTAAGATTTAATTGATAAACCTATTCTTTTGTACAACTATATAATACATTTATTTTTTCTTTTTTCTTTTATTCTTCATTTTTTCACACACATGAATGTGTGTCTTCCCTTTTTCCTCAAAATCAGTCACTGCACTTCATCTTCCATCCATAACCATTTTCAATTATTCTTCAACTCCCCTTCCCATCTACATTCTGATCACCTTCACATTTAATAGTGATGTATTTCGATTCGAATTTGTTGTGAACTGAAGATGATGCCACAAAGGAGGTGATGACATCAGCTAGGTCAGTCAACAATGTTAAAGAAGAAGATGCTCTTAGATGATGTTAGTCAGGTCTTCTTTCATTTTCCCTTTATTTTCATAATTTAGTTGATTTATTGTTAATATGTGATTAATGTGTATGTTTGCTTGGAGATTAATGATTGCTATGATCGTAGATGAAATTTGATGGTAACGTTAATTTTATTGATTGCTATAATCGTAGATGAAATCTGAACACAAGGTGTTCGATAATATGCTTAACATTGTTGATTGCTACTACCTCCGTCCCACATTAAGTGTCCGGCTTGACTTTTTCAAGTCTTTTTTCTTCATCTTTGACCATAATTATCTCTTGTTATGTTATATGTTACTTGATGTAAAATATATGAATTGATAGAGTTTTGAATGTATCATTCATTGGTATAATTTTCATTAAGTATTACATAACACATATATAAATATTTATGGTCAAACTTGATGAAAAAAGACCGCAAAGATTCTATTATGGACACTTAATATGGGACGGAGGGAGTATGATCAAAGATGTACATGTGTGTATCCAGGATTCTAGAATCAAAGCTAAACACAAGGTGTTTGATGAAATGCTTAGCCAAAAACTACACCCAACACGTAGTTATTCGTTTGCTTTAGTCAAATTTTTTGATCGGTGCGTTATTACGAGAAATCAGAGTGTTTAATTAGGGTTATCGTGCTTGAAATAAGATTAAAGCATGCTTTTGGGTAGATATACAACTTAATTTCCATTGATAAACTAATATGGTAACTTGTACTATAATATTGTCGAATTTGTTTACAGGCAATATCTTACTTCGATTAGTACCAAGTGTTGCTGGTATAGGATGGACCATCTTCTGATTTGGATCATCTAAATTAACAGCATGTTGAGGAATGACGTACCAGCTGAAAGGATGGTGAGGGATTTCCTGCAGAAAAAATAAACCTGCTCAAAAGGATAGAGCGAGGATAAGTAGCACTTGCGTTTGAAGACACCTACCACTTCCCTCCATCTTTGGTCACTAAAAATCTGTTCACGAAATGTATGTCATTGTGATAAAGAAACAGAAGTGCTAAGTATTACTACCTCCGTCCCATATTAAATGTCCAATTTATTTGACTTTACGTCTTTCTTTTTCAATTTTGACCTTAAATAACTTTTTTGTGTTATATAATACTTTATGAAAATTATACCAAATGAAAATACATTTAAATCTCCATCCATTCATCAATTTTACATCAAATTTTATATAACACAAACAAAAATATTTAAGATTAAAGTTGACATTTAATATGAGACGGAAGGAGTAGCATATTTTTTATTTTATAGTGTAGGATTAGATATCATACCTTTTCAAAGCCACCTCTTGATGTAGCCTCTATAAATAGACAGTGAGATCTAAATACGAACCTCCAATGCTAGGAATCCTAAACATATCAGTAAGAATAAAAGCCTGATTATCTGTTATATAGGGAAAAAGCATATGGTAGTTCATAATGCACAAAGTTGCAAGATTGGATGATATCCCATCAATCAGGACCGAACCAACCCTTACTACCTTTATTTGGTACAGGTTCGTTCTGAGTTTGACACACAACTGTCAAAAGAAGCCCATTTCATCCTTCTGGTCAACGTTAGGCATAAGAGTACCGTTATATGTATGTAGATGCTTTTCTGCAGCAGCACGGATAACAAACTCACTGAACCCATACTCAAATAATTTCTTGAAATTATTAGATTCTACAAAGACATTAGCCTGCAACACCCACATAGAAACAACTTTGCATTAATACTAAACAATTGCAAAGAAACATGATTATTGGTTCCTATCTTGACATGAAACCGTTAATAAATCGTGATCATAATCTAATTTCTGCCAAACAATTAAAACTATTTATTACACCATCAACTAAAATGTACTCCCTCCGTCCCAAAATTATTGTTCACCGACAAAAAACACACAGTTTAAGAAAAGTGCATTTATTACTGCTTTCTCTTTCTTACTTTTTGACAAAAAGACAGTTTTTCCTTTAGCAAATTAATTTAACTGTTCTTTAAAGTTTGTAATAATAATTTCAAGCAAGGATAATATAGTAAACTTGAACAAACTTCTCTATATATTTTTAGTAGTGGACAATTAAATTGAGACATCCCAAAAACGTGGACAATAATAATGGACGGGGGTAGTAACATTTTAACAGGCTTGTAACACACTTTTTAGATGATAAAAGAAACATCTTATAACAACAATCAAAAGATAGTACAAACAGTTATGGAAATTTTTATTTGATCACTTTAGAGATAAATTCGTTTTGATAATTTATTTACTTGATCACGCTGTTACATTGATAGGTCAATTATCGCCCGTCGGTATACTTGTCTCTCAATTGCACCCACACCACATGAACAATCTAAAGCACAGTAACTCGCGCATCTTAAAACATGACTATTAACAGCCTTGGTTTGGAGCTTATAAGTATGTATGAAAATATAAACCCCTAGAGAGTTGTCTATTCATTATAACAGTACATGATAACATGATTACTAAACTACTTGACACCAAATATGATGACTTTATACAAAGATTACAGTACGTTGTACTCACCGGTGTGCGTGGTATCTATTCTACCATTTGATTTACCATAGCTCTCGTCTGCAACATATAAGCCTTTATTGGTATTTGTCGCCAATGTGTGAGAGCGCCCACGCTAAAAAAAGCAACATCTGTATTGGCCACTCCAAGAAGAATGCTTTGAAAGCTACCAGTGGGTAAAAGTGGTCTCTGTAGTAGAATAATCATATCCAAAACAAACAAACACTTGAGAACTCGCATATGCAAATTAATACCCAAAAACAGTGAAAGCATACAAAACACAGTGCTTACATAAAGAACACGTCGGGTTACCAACATCGCCAAGGAAGACTCTCCACCTTCAAAAATCCCGACACTACTGAATGGGACTTGCAACTCAGGTTCACTTACTGAATCGGAATTCACTTCTTTGCATTTTCCATTTCAAAATGACATTTTATCGAACCGTGCATAAGGGTTTGTATAAATGAGGCTCAGATCTACAAAACAGTAGCGGGACCAGACACCTGCCATAGCTAAAATCGCATTCTCAGTGTGATTGCGTAGCCAAGATACGGGTATTGGTAAACTACGCATACTAAAGGTTAGAGTATCATCATCGCCTATAACATTTAACCAGGCCAAAGTGAGCCCAACCTTTTCCACATATCAATACGACGTTTTAACAGCCTATTCTACCATCCTTTCACTTTCCGCAAAATCAAAATATCGTAAACATTTAAAAATAGAAATGCAAATTTAGATGCGATACCAAACACCCGCCATGGCTGCAACCACAATCCAGGTGTGGCTACCTCGCCAAGATATGGGCATCGGTAAACAATGCGTAATCACAATATATACGCAATTGAAAGCAAGAACCAAACCCAAAAAATTAGGTTATTCAACAATCAGCAACAAATCGACGCTAAACCCCACCAAAGGCTGCTTTTAACCAAACCCAAAAAATTTGGGTTTTCAACCAATTATATCAGTATCAATAAGTTAGGGGCTTTCAAACCCTTAGCTAACCGACACAAACATAAAGAAGTGGATGACAAACAATATGAACCACCTCAAACATGCTAATATCTAAAATCAAGACCTTAAAAAAAACCCAAAAACATGAAAATCAATTATAGTTGATACTTACAAATTATAATTAGGCCCATGCAATATAGAGCCGTATCTCTTTAAATTTTTTGGTTTGCTCTAGATTTGTGAAAAAACAGTCGGTGAGGTCAGAGAGGGAAGAAAAAGAGATCGGGTGTGTGCGGTAGATTATGTATTTTGATGCCATGTAGCTTAACTAAACAAAATATTTTAAAAAAAAGAGACAGTTACCGGACTAAGATAGTAGGCCGAAAAAAGGGCCACATAAGCCCATGAAAGCCCTCACTTTTTTTTTGTCAGTAGCGTGATGATAATTAGTAGTATGATAATTAACCCTGAATCTTTATATATATACATCTGCTTGAGCTTCAAGTAGTGTACGTTTATGCATGCATTCATGCATGGGTACGTATCTATATGTATGACAATAACACTTTTGTTTCCACTGAATCTACATTTCATAGCAAAACTAGAAAGAGTCCGTGACTTAATGGTAAGGGCTTTTCCCATAATTAGATAAAGAAACAAACATGCAAATGACTCACTCCATTAATACTAAATCAAACTACTGCATACGTGCCAATATATATATATATATATATATATATATATATATATATATATATATATATATATATATATATATATATATATATATATATATATAAAATAATATATATAAATAAAAAATATATATGTAGCATATGAGATGAGTACAGAATAAAGAGCATGCTTGATCCTTAACTATAGGGTTCTATATATTAAGCATCAATGGGAGGCCAAGGCGACGCCTCTCAAGAGCAGGACGATTTTTTCGTTCTTAATTTTATTATAAATTATTGTTTGAAAGCAGTATCTCGTTGCATTAAACAATTGCAGTGCTTTTTCTTTCGTACACAATTTGTGAAAGTATATGTGATGCTTGCCGTTGACACTTGACATATCGTGACTAATAAGCGATTGACGTGGTTGAATTTTACTTTTGCTAGAAATCATAGGCCTCAATCTTAAATGCATAACTTGTAGTGTGGGTACGTTGATTGTACGACTTAGATAAATTCGACACTCAAGCGTAAGCAATCGTAAGCAATCGGGAACTAAGGTTTTTCTAACCCATTTGAGAGGTTAATCATATTGTGAAATCAAGACTCTTTGAACACCAAAACATATCATCATATTGTGGGGCAACATTTAATATATTCAGTTATAGACATAGGCTATGGCTTGTTTGACATATTCTCCACACAAAAAAATGCAGGACAATCGCGTTATGAAATATTGGAATAATCATCAAATGGTCTAGTAGTAGTAACACGTTTAAGCTTTTCATAAAAAGTTGAAGTGTTGAAACTCATTTAGCTGCTCAACGGCGTCTTGGTGGAGCTGATGTGCCAATAGTAGTGTCCGAGAGTGGATGGCCAAGTGCGGG
>BQNB010134738.1:0-14817 GCA_026074375.1 Tanacetum coccineum | reverse complement strand
TATGTTGCAGCTGCTCAAGCCAGCAAAGAAGCATTATGGTTGAAGATGTTGTTGGAGGAACTCGGTCACGAACAAGAGAAAATTACTCTATTCTGTGACAACCAGAATGCCTTGTATCTTGCAAGGAATCCAACATTTCATTAAAAAACAAAGCATATATGAGTTCAGTATCACTTCGTTCGTGAGAAAGTGGAAGAAGGAACAGTGGATATGCAGAAAATTCATACTGATGATAACGTGGCTGATTATATGACGAAAGCAATCAACTGTGACAAGTTTATATGGTGCCGATCCTCATGCGGCCTAGCAGAAATGTAGGCAACATGAAAGTGCAAGGAAGGATAGCGGCGTGAAGATCGATTTATCTTCAATCGAATCTTCAAGTGGGAGATTGTTGATATCTATTGCTTCTAGAAATGAGGCGCCTACAATGCATGTATGTACACTTGCATTCACATGGATGGTGGCATGATATTAAGTCAAATATGGAGGCATTGTAGGCGCCTACAATGCATATATATATGCACATGCATGCATTTGGAATGATATCATATTTCCATATCAGGCGCCTATAATCTTTTGATATGTTCACATGGAAACTTTGGAATATAGTGTTTTACAAACACTATAAATAGATGCATGGTTGTTCATTTGATGGTATCCCATTTCCAAAGCAAAACACATAGTGTAATTCTCCTAGTAGTAGTAGTGTGAGGTTATTAGAGAGTTTGGTATATCTCCTAATTACAAGAGATAATATGTTAATCCTTGTAATTAGAGAGACGGTGTAATTCCTAGTTTCCATCACAGTGAAACACATCTTTCTTTGCCCGTGGTTTTTACCATATTGGGGTTTTTCACGTTAAATCCGTGTGTCATCTTTTTTATTCATTTCATATTTTAGTCGCGGTTTTGCTTCCGTCCAGTGTCACTTTTCTCAACATTTAAATCTTAGTATACGATTACTCACGCACGACGGCGATCATGTATCACTCGTTAATTTGTTTGTTTAAGTTTTTTTTACATATACATGTTGAAGTGAGTGAAGAAAATTAGTGATTTAAATTGTAGTTAAGTATTTAAATAGTTAACTGATTGCATTGCATTTTATAAGAATGGACATTTAGTCTAACATCATTACTATATTCAAGCTTTTAAAATTTCAAGCGTGTTTTCTTTTTATACAGTATTCTACTTGAAATTTTATATAGTATTAATATGGTGGTGGATGCATCTTTAATTATTGGACTAACTTTCATTCAAACTTGACAGCTACATGATTTAAGTTTTCTCCGTTACTGAAAAGAGTGGATTTAGGTGGTTTCATTCTATTTGCTTATCAACGTATGGTACAAACTTATTCTCTTTGGGATTATATTCAAGTTATATTAAGATGATGTGTAGTAGATGAGTTTTTGTTGTGTTGTTTGACGAGATTTGATTAGGTTGAACTTTGAATGTTTGGTTAAGTTAAGCGAGCTCGTGTTGAAGTGTAGATATAGTTGGGCTGCTCAACTTCATGTTTTCTAGTTTAGATTTTATTTGTGAATTCTAGATATAATTGGACTGTTAACATATCATTATATGTTTTGTAAGTTGAGTTCATAGTGTGTAACGTGGTGACTTGGTTCCACATATTGATTTTAAATGCTATGAATTGAACAAAACTACTGTTTGGCATAAAAAATTTGTTACGTTTGAAGGCCCTAAGCTAAGAAAGAGGCTTAAGTCATCGCTTCAAATCCGAGAAAGGGCTTTTTTTTAGTTTTATACTTGTTAGATAATATGATTATAAATATAATGTGCATGACGACTTGGATAAGTTAGAGTTCTCACGGTAACACTATGACATTAAATAGTTGTGATTATATACGGATCGAGTCGATGTATTATTTTCGTATACATCTAAAAACGGTATCTCTCCCTTATTTTTCAAGTCATATAATTGCTCTCTGGAATTATTGGTGAGTGGGTTCATCATAAGGTTCTTTTTGCTTTCCTCGATTAAATTATCTAAAAAATTGATTGTTTCTTTCTTTGTAATTCATCTCATTTAACTTTATTTTTTGGTATAATTTTTTTTGCTATCTAGAATGGCAGAGGCGATCGTTACTTCCGTGGCCGGGATAGTAGGGGGCTCATTGATTGATGTAGCCAAAAGAAAGATTAGTTACATATGGAATTACACTGAAAATGTTGAAAAGCTGAAGAATGAAGCTGAGAAGCTCAAAATTATGAGGGGGGCGGTACAACAACAAAAAGATAGTGCTACACATAAAGCAGATAATCTCTTGAGTGGTGTGCAAGAGTGGGTAGACAAGGTGGACGCTGATATAGCCATGGCTGAAGAATTTCTGGGAGAAGCGAATCTCTCATGCTTTGGAATGTGTTGTAGTAATTGGTGCACCCTTTATCATTACGGCAAGACAGCAACAAAAATGTATCCTTCTCTTAGGGAGCACCAAGAACGTGGCAAGGGTTATGAAAGTTGTGTGTCTGTGTCTACTCCTGCACCCGGGCGACTTGACGTGTACGAAAACAAGAATCTTGATGATATAGTTACCCAAAATTCATGTTTGGAGGATATCATGACAGCTATTGAAGATGAAACCAAACAAATTATCGGAATCTATGGCATAGGAGGTGTAGGAAAGACGACATTAGCCATGGAAGTTAGTGCAAGAGTAAAGCATCTGTTTACTGAGGTTGCGTTTACAGCTGTCTCACAAACTGTAAATGCTGAAAAGATTCAGAAAGATCTTGAAGTAACGAGAAAGCGGATAGTTAAAGGAGAGAAAGTTCTAGTCATATTAGATGACGTTTGGGAGAAACTAGATCTGCAAGAATTGTGCATTCCATGGGGAACTAATTACAGAAATTGCAAGATTTTGTTAACCTCCAGAAGCGAAGATGTGTGTGAGAAAATGAATGCTCACAGCATATGTGTAAGTGTGTTGCAAGAAAATGAAGCCTGGATTCTTTTCAAACGTGTGGTTGGTGAACAAGTGGACGCAGACGCTGATTTGAAACGAATTGCAGTGAAGGTTGCTGAAGAATGTGGTGGATTGCCACTATTCCTTAACGCAGTAGGAAATGCTTTGAAAACAAAAAGCATTGAAGAGTGGGACAAGGCTCTTACTAGACTACATGAACATTCACCCGCACGTATAGATCGAGAGATAGGGAAAGCATTTACTCGTTTAAAACTAAGCTATGACTTCCTTGAAGACGATGAAGCCCAATCATGCTTTTTACTCTGTGGTTTGTTCCCAGAGGACAAAGAAATTTGTCTGGTAGACTTGGTATATCTTGCAGTGGGTCTGGCAAAGTTTCATGGCCTCAAAAGCATAGAGGATGCAAGACAGAGGGTTCAAGATGCAGTGAAGATACTCACATCTTCTGGCTTGCTATTAAACGGGTACACAGAAGGGTATACCAAATTGCACGACGTTGTTCGTGATGTGGTGTTGTTAATAGCGTCTGAAGGTAAGAACAATTTTTTGGTGAAGGCTGGCAAAGGGCTAACAGAATGGCTACCAAGAGACAACGAGTTAGAAAGCTACACGGGGATTTCACTCATATACAATAAGATCAGTAAGCTTCCTAACTATGAGCTTCGCTTACCACGCCTTGACACTTTCCTTATATATCGCAACAATGAATTACCAATGTTTTCGGATGAACTCATTAAAGGCATGAAGGAAGTTAGAGTTTTTGATATGTCGTGGTGTAAAGACCAAGCCCTGCCACAATCGTTTAAGTTTCTCACAAAACTTCGCATGCTCGATCTTCAGGGAAATAAATCTCTTCATGATATTTCTATACTTGGGGAGATGAAAGAGCTTGAGATTCTAATTGTCCATGACACTGGAATTAAAGAAATTCCTCAAGAGATTGGCCAGTTAGTCAATTTAAGGCGACTTGATGCCAGGAAGTGTAAAAATCTATCTCATGTAGTACCGGGTGTCATATCAAATCTCTGGAGGTTGGAAGAGCTGTGCATTGGATTTATGTGGGTGCATGAAGGAATTTGTGATCGTATTGTTGAGATAATGAACTTGTCGAACCTCACATATTTGGATTTACATGTGCCACGTTATGACGTAATTCCTGAAGGTTTTAATCTTCGAAACCTGAAAGGATTTGTTATCCAAATCGGAGGAGACTTTGAATATTATCCCGGTGCCAATATTAAACGTCGACATCTAGTTATTACGGCTGGTTATGTTGAGATTCCATTCTTGAAGTTGCTTAAGCAATTGACTGAGACAAGTCACAGTATACATCTCAATTCCATTACAAACTTGAATAATATCCTGCCCCAGCTGTATCATGAAGGTTTTTATGATCTAGAGCATATCGAGTTGGCTAATTGCCCCAATGTTTCATGTTTGGTTGATACAGCTAATTGGGATCAATTGCACACCATTAATTCGTCTAAACACGTTGGTGAAGCAAATATAATGGAAAAGTTTTTCGAGAAACTTAAGCATCTCGATTTGTATAGTCTACATGGTATGGAGGTTCTATGGAATTGCCCGTATCAATATATAAGTCTTAGTAACCTAGCAACTCTTCGAATTTCTTGGTGTAGTAAGTTAGTAAAAGTATTCCCAGTGAGTGTAGCACAAGGGCTTGTCAATCTGCAGAACCTACGTATTGAATTTTCTCCAAGTTTAAAGGAGGTAATTTGGGATGGAGATGAGGAAGCCAAACATGCTGAACATATTGTGTTCCATTCCCTTTCTACGATTACCTTGTGGGGTTTGAAAAGACTAGAAAGGTTCTACTCAGGGTATTCTACCATCAAATATCCGTCTTTGGTGGATGTATATATTGTAGGTTGTGAAAGCTTGGAGAAGTGGGGACCTGGAATCCATGAAACACCCAAACTAAAGTTTGTGGAAAATGTGCCACTGGAGGGACCTGAATCCATTAATGATGCTGTAGCGAAACACAAAGAGACACAGGTAAGTAACAATTTATCTACGTGAAGGGGGTGTCATTATTGTTCTTTTGGACCTCATTTTTGTCTCTAGTTACTACTGTATTTGATTAAGACGGACTGTTTTGGACCATCATACTGACAAGAACTCTCACACATACCTGATGACCTTTTCTATGATAGCCTGATCCCCAACATGGAACCTTGTATTAACCTAGCTAGTGACCCTTTATTTAACCCGAGTTAACGGCTAAAAGCCTCAAATTTGGGTACATTAATATGATGAAGATGTGGGTATGATTTGAAATTTGGATTAGGATGTTATTATGAGTGTGAATCATAAAGCATATGAGGAGCACGTAGGAAACTTTCTCGCCTAAAAGTTGTTAGATAAATTCTTCAGTTCATTGTTCATTAGAACTCTAAAATCATTGTATAAAAGCGTTCAATAACGTGTTTGCTCAATTTATGTAAATTTCTATTGTTTGCTTCACTATGTTATGTGTTTGATTCTAACTGAGTTTTCCAATTGGTATCCAGGACGATTTGTTGAAATTTTGGAAATTTTAAACCTATCTCGTGAATTGTTACGTTTCGGACAACGGGTATTGAAATCTGGTGAGTTGTTACTTCTTAGTTTTCCGATCAAGTTCTGATCAAATTCTGTAAACTATTACAGTGTTCATTACTAAGAATAGAACATGTGTTTTTAAATACCTGTTTTCGAACCACTATAATCATAAAAAAATACATTTGTTCATTGTAATTGCATAATTCTGGTAAATCTTTTACATAACTGATAGATTAGATGAACATGGTGGGAACCATAGGGTCAATTGTTAGGGGTAATCAATCAAAACCAGTAGTAGATAAAGGTATTTGTGTCGTCTAATCGACTCATCAGTGACAGGTATGAATGCAAAACTTGATCACTTGAATGCTAATTTATGGATATTAATGAAGGGTGTTATTCAACTCGTTCCACAAGTTGGATGAAGCAGTCTGTATTTTCTTTGGATACAATTTACTAAAGGTAATTAAAAAATTAGGTAGGTTGGTTTGGGTCAAACTGTGATCACGAAATTGGGCAGGTTGTCATTTGTTCATAACAAACTTATGAACTTGTGCTTTTAACAAATTATAGAATCGTGATGACGCTTTGTATTCAATTGGCATAGACACATGTCTTATAGCACAAATAAACATCTTTAAGCAACGAATCAAATTCTTTCTTCCATATACAAATCAACATTTTCATTATCCACAATCCTGTAATAGCTTGTCATTTATATCAAATACTCAACTGAACTCAGCTAGAATATTTAAGGAGGACCAACAAAACCTATCACCTAATAAATATTTACCCAACTTGACCCGTATCTAATCAATGATTCTCAAATTGACACTTCAGTAATCTCATAAAGAATTTTTATCTTGATAGTCTTGTGCATACAAAGTATTTCATGTAGACTTATTTCTACTATTTTGTCTACATTTATGAATACTTTGTTTCTTGTAAATTAAGATATGCACAGTAAGAGTTCTCTCTAAACTAAAATTCTATATATATTGTTGTACATTGCATTCTCCATACCCATTTGCAATCGCGCCTGTGCCTGTTCTCTCCACTGCTCTTGCTGTTGAATTTGTAGCAATACCACTTGCAATCACGCCTGTGTGTCTGTTCTCTCCATTGCTCTTCCTGTTGAATTTGTAGCAATGACTTTGGCTTGAAGGCAGGCGCAGGTTGTGTGTGGGATGGTTGCCAATGGTTGAATCGCAGACTTGGCTGACATAGTGACATCATTAGACGCGCTGCAAGGGTCTTAACTTTTTTACATGGCCATGATAAGACCTTTGGCAAGTGAATGCACCAAAATATCAACACTACCAAAGTCTTGCTTTGATGATTCTGCAACACAACAAATTCACATATTAATGAGTATAGCCATGCCCAACCTGACACACATATAGAAAGATGAAAAAACATTACCTGCCCAAATTAGAGGCACACCACATAATAGAATTTAAAGAATGACCCATGCACCCCAAATATCAGTCTCCAGTCACGCTTAAGCACTTTTGGAGCCATGTAAATATGGGCTTCCAACAGTTTTAGAGAACCTCTCGCCGATAAATGTTTAATAACTTAGTCAAACATTGTTTTTATGAATTATTAAAAACATTATAAAAGAGAAGATTATTCAAATAATTTTCATAAGAATTTTTCCTCTGGCCAAGTCTTATTAGACTTTATCTACCCCATGATTTTCTGAACTACCTCCCCACTTTCTCAGTAAAAAGCTCCAGGTACGTTACTCTTTTATATTAGGGCTTTGTGTCTATAAAAACCTGTGAAAACCAACAAAATATACACACCTTTTCTTCTCTTGATTCATTAAAAAAAAGTTCTGTGAGTTTCCAAGCAGTAAAAGAGTGTGGTTTCGACGGATTTCTATAGTGCAATAGAGATCCGTAACGGAGGTGTACTGGGCTGTTTTATCCTGGGGACGTCGGCAATGGCGGAGGATTATAGGGGCTAGAAGGGGTGCTGGCCCCCCTATTTTTTTGCTCACAATTAGCGATTTATTAGGATCAAGGATTTATAAAAGTATTTTACATCGTTTAGATCCTAAAAATTTGGAACCACTACATGGCTAACGAGAAAAAGTCAAAGTTTAGATTAAAAAAGATCATGTATAGCATAAATTAGTTTCATTTATAATAATTTGACTACACTTAAATGTATAAAGCTTTATAAAGTTTATGAAAATAGTTGTCAATTGGTACTTTAATTTGTCTGATTAGTATTGGTTGTTTATTAGTTTTGTTTCTCGCTATAGTCTTTTATATAATAATGTTACGTTTTATTCTCGAAATTTTTGGCCCCCCAATCAAGGCGGTCAAGCTCCGCCACTGGACGTCGGGTTGATAGTCTGCTTGCACAATTAAGGGCAGTACAGCGAATGTCTTAAAGAGAGCGACCTAGTCCACGATTCAACCCAGATTTCATTAGGTATTGGTTACTGTTCCATTTTGCTACAACAATTTTAAGACGTTTCAATTCTGCCATGACGAATACCATGTCTACCGATGAGGTCTCTGGTGTTGTGGTTGCTGATATCAACAAGCCTTTCCGTTTTGAGGGTGTTCACTTCAAAAGATGGAAACAAAAGATGTTGTTCTTTCTCACCATGAAGAAGGTTGCATTTGCTCTCACTTTCCAAAAACCGGTTGTTGTTGAAACCACCGAGTTATGGGAAAAGGAAAAACAAACTAAAGCATTGCAAGAGTGGACCGAGAATGATTTCATGTGCAAAAACATCATTCTCAATGGGTTGTCTAATGATCTTTATGACTACTATAATTGTGATGATGTTACTGCACACATAATTTATGGGAGGCGTTGCAAAAGAAATATGATACCGAAGAGGCTAGAACCAAGAAGTATGTTGTGAGCCACTATCTAAGTTCCAAACTGATGATAAGTCTGTTGAGGCGCGATCCCACGAACTTCAAAAGGTAGCTCATAAAATCATCTCTTAAGGTATGTATTTAGATGAAAATTTTCAAGTTGCTGTTATTATTGACAAATTACCTCCGTCTTGGAAAGATTTTAAGAATGTTCTCAGGCACAAAACAAAAGAATTTTCCTTAGAAAGTCTGATCACTCGCCTTTGCATTGAGGAGGAAGCTTGTAAACAAGACCAGAAAGATGAAGTGCTTAATGTTTATACTAATAGCAACAAGACTAAAAAAGATCTACTACTGTTCTGAACCAAATGGAAAAAACTTCATGAATCAGAACCGCAAACCGACCCAAAACCGCAATTATTAACCTCGAAACAATCAACAGAATTAGAATCCGCAAAGGAACCAATATAAGCAGCAACAACCCCCTATTAAGAATGACTCGGATATGTTCATTTGTTACAATTGTGGCAAACTGGGTCATATGGCACGCAAGTGTCAGAACAGGCCAAACACTACTCCAAGTGCTAACCTGAAGAGCTACAATTAATAGCTATGATTTATGAGATTAACCTTATAGGTGGATCAGAAGGGTGGTGGGTAGATTGTGGTGCTACAATCCACGTTTGCTATGATCGAAGTATGTTTAAAACATGCACGGCTGCTTCCGAGGACAAGAAAGTGTTGTTGGGAGATCACCACACCACTAATGTTGCTGGTATTGGGAACGTAGAATTGAAGTTTACTTCTGGAAAAATAGTGATCCTCAAAGATGTTATGCACACTCCTGAGATGAGCAAGAATCTGGTCTCGGGTTACCTTCTCAACAAGGCGGGGTTCGTTCAGACTATATGGGCTGATTTGTTTACTTTAACTAAGAATGAGATATTTGTAGGGAAAGGGTATGCAACTGATGGCATGTTTAAATTGAATGTTGAAGTTATAAAGTGAATGTTTCTGCTTACATGTTGTGCACTTTTAATATTTGGCATGCTAGACTTTGTCATGTGAACAAAAGATTAATCAAAAACATGAGCAACTTAGGTTTAATTCCTAAATTATCACTGAATGATATTGAAAAATGTGAATATTGTAGTCAAGCTAAAATTAAAAAAAAAACGCCTTATAAATATGTAATTAGAGAAACCAATCCCCTTGAATGAATTCATTCAGATATATGTGAACTTGATGGCACTTTAACAAGAAACGAAAAGCGTTACTTCATAAGTTTTATCGATGATTGTTCTGATTACACTTTTGTTTACCTGATGAAAAATAAAAGTGATGCGCTTGATATGTTTAAAGTGTTTGTTGCTGAAATTGAGAACCAATTTAGTAGAAAAATAAAAAGACTTCATAGTGATAAAGGCACCGAGTATTCAACTCCCTTTATTGAGTTTTATAAATTACATGGAATTGTACATGAAAAATCTGCTCCGTGTTCACCAGAAATGAATGGAAAAGCTAAAAGAAAAAAATCAAACACTTACTGAATTAGTAGTTGCAACTTATTAAATTCTGGTGCAGCTTCTCATTGGTGGGAGGAATTACTATTGACTGTGTTTTACGTACTTAACAGAATTCCTAAGTCTAAAAGTAAAACTTCTCCATATGAGATTATGAAAAATAAACCCCCTAATCTGTCATATTTTAGAAGTTGGGGCTGTTTAGCATATGTAAGAATTCACGACCCAAAAAGGATAAAACTTGCTAGTAGAGCTTATGAATGTGTCTTTATTGGCTATGCCTTGAATAGTAAAGCATATAGGTTCTTTGATTTAAAATCTCACGTTATCTTGGAATCGAATGATGCCGATTTTTATGAACATAAATATCCTTTTAAATCGACAAATAGTCGGGGTGCTTCATCTAGTAACTTGCCTTTAATTAGGGTGAACGAAAATCATGATGATTTATATAGTGAACCTAGAAGAAGTAAGAGAGCTAGAATCACTAAAAAAATTTAGACCTGAATTTTGCGCATACACATTAGAAGAAGAGCCATCTAACTTGCAAAAAGCCTTAACTTCTCTAGATGCTGATATGTGGCAAGAAGCTATTAATGACGAAATGGAATCTTTTGAATCAAATAGAACATGGCATCTAGTTGACTTACCACCAGGTTGTAAAACGATAGGTTGCAAATGGGTAAAAAGAAGTTAAAACCAGATGGTACAGTCGATAAGTTTAAGGCACGTTTAGTTGCAAAGGGATTTAAACAAAGAGAGAATGTAGATTTCTTTGACACATACTCACCTGTTACTAGAATTACGTCTATTCGTGTGCTTATTGCTTTTGCATACATACATGATCTTGTTGTGCATCAAATGGATGTTAAAACGGCTTTTTTGAATGGTGAATTAAATGAGGAAATTTACAGGGATCAACCTGAAGGATTTATAGTTCATGGTCAAGAACATAAAGTGTGTAAGCTAGATAAATCCGTGTATGGCTTGAAACAAGCTCCTAAACAATGGCATGAGAAGTTTGATAGTCTTGTGATTTCACATGAATTTAGCATAATTGAAAGTGATAAATGCATTGTTAGCCTTATTTTTATATAAGTCGAACAAAAAGTTATCGGTCGTCTTAGTCGTAACTAGTGTTGTTATGTAATAGGCTAGTCGGGATAAACGGGCTTGAACTTTAAGCTAATATTGTCCATGTTTCGGGCTCAAAGCCCAAGATAAGCTAAGCCCGACCCATTTAGAAAGCCCATACGCCATCTAGTAGGCTAAGGGTATAAATAGGACCCTCTCCACACATAGAGAGGGTGTTGGTTACATTTTGTATGTGTTTCCTCCCAATCTAATCTTTCTCTCTTTTGTTTCTCTCTAGTTTCTCTCTCTACTTTCTTCTTTACTTATTTCATCCCTAAGTGCTTATTTTGTTAGCTTATTGTTGTGAAATGGATTAAGGTATTGAGATAACAAGTGGTATAAGAGCCAAGGGGTTTTTAGCGATTCAAAGGGTGTGGTTCGTGTGGTTTTTTGGTAGTATAGCCGAGAGCTTATTTGCGTTTTTAGTAGCTTATTATCGTTTTCAAGTCAAGGTTTTATGCTTTCTTAGATCTTCCTAGATTTGCAAAAGAAATCATCAAAAGTGTCAACAAATGCATCTTTTTCGATTTTGAAAAACTTGGTTTTTTTACTCTAGGCGATTTATACGTTCGGTTTGTACTAGGCGATTTATACGGGTGAAGAGGTTTAACCGATTTATACGCATTTTATCCTTAGGCGATTTATACGAGTTGGAAGCTTGAACGATTTATACGAGTTTTTACTATGGGCGATTTATACGCGTTCTAAGCTTGAACGATTTATACGAGTTTTTACTCTGGGCGATTTATACGAGCTTTTACTCTAACCGATTTATACGCGTATCTTTGCCTAAGCGATTTATACACGTGTTTTAAGCCTAAGCGATTTATACGCATCAGTTTTGCTTAAGAGATTTATACACATTAAGCCCAGGAGATTTATACCACATAAGACAAGTACTTCAAAGTGACATTAAACCACAACTTAGTCACTTCATAAAACTTAAGATTCGATATCCATTCACAACATTAAAATGTCAAATACCAATTTGCAAACTCAAACATCGAATGCTCTTCACAATGCCATCACGGAAGCAGGTGGTAAAGACCGTCCACCAATGTTAGCACCTGGTAATTACGTTCAGTGAAAATCCAGAATCAAGAGATACATCAACACCAAACCTAACAATGAACTCATCCATTATTGTCTCTAAAATCCACTGTACAAATTCAAATGGACTGAGAAGACCGTTTCAGTTGCTGAAGGTAGTTCAGAAACCACTACAGAAGGGTATATGGAGAACTACAAGAATGTTTCACAAGACATACGGGATCAATTGAATGCTGAAGCTGAAGCTGTTCAGATCATTCTCACAGGGATAGATAAGGACATCTACTCCACAGTTGATGCTTGTCCAAATGCATGTGAAATGTGGAAAGCTATTGAAAGGTTGAAACAAGGTGAATCAATCAATGTTCAAGATCTTGAAACCAATTTATATTGGGAGTTTGGAAAATTCACATCACGGGATGGTGAATCACTTGAATCGTATTACTCAAGGTTCTACAAGATGATGAATGAGCTTGTCAGAAATCAATGTGATGTTACCAATCATCAAGTGAATGTTCAGTTCTTACTTAAACTACAACCAGAATGGCAAAGGTTTGTGACGCTTGTTAAGCAGAGTCAAGAATTGAAGACTGTCTCCTACCATAAACTTTATGACATCCTGAAGCAACACCAGAATGAAGTCAACGAGATAAGAGCTGAAAGACTAGCACGTACTGCTAATCCACTTGCACTTGTTGCTCAACAACAACCAGTTTACCATCCTCAAAACCATCCTAATCACTACACTCAAAATTCCTCAACCAGATCACAACAAGTTGCTACCAGAAACAGAGGTAAAGCAATTGTCAACTCTCCTCCACTCACTTATGATCAAGAACCTAAAATGGTTGCTGAAGATGATGCATTGTCAAAAGAGAAGGAGATTGATAAACTCATGGCTTTAATTTCTCTATCATTCAAGAAAATCTACAAACCTACCAACAACAACCTCAAAACTTCATCAAACACCAGTCGAGCAAATCAGGATGTGGAAACTAGAAGGGGGGTTGAATAGTTTACAGGCTAATTGACCGGTTTAAAATTCTTTGCTTATAAAATGGTTTGATTCGAGTTATATGTCAATCAATCAACAATATGAATCACAACAAAAATATCTAATGTAATGAACTAAATAAACAATAATAATATAAAGAGATAAGGAAAGAAACGATCAAACCAAGACACCAAGATTTATAGTGGTTCGGCAACAAAGCACATCTTCGTTCCTACTCCACTCCCCGAGTACTTCACTCGAGATTTCACTATGTCAACAAGCTCCCTTTAGGCGGAGAAAACCGTTTACACGTCGCTTACTTACTTTTTCGACACTAAGCTAGATGTCGAGTCCTAATCTTAGCTAGAATCAATCTAAGACTTCACCAAGTCTTTACACACTCACAAGATATATATATACCCTTAGATTGACACACAATCCAAATCACACCAATACACAATTTACACACTTGGATCTACACACAATCCAATTTACACAACAACACTAAATATATGTAATGAAGACTTGTGATCTTGAGGAGGAAGAAAGAGATCACTTGATAACAATTCGTATATAGACGATTATGATTGTTCTTCTCTTGCACTTGATTAGAAGAAGAAGAAGAAGAAGAAGAAGAAGAAGAAGGGAGGAAGAAAGAATTAACCACTTGAAACAAGATCAAGGTATGTTAGTGATCAAGATATGTGTTTTAGAAAGAAAGGAAGAAGAGAGAAAAATAGATCTGAAAAAATTCGTGGCAAGAGGTTCTGTTTTTCAGATGGGGTGGCCCAGTATTTATATGGGACAAAAAATGACCGTTGCTGGTGGCGGTCCCGGCGGTCCCTTATATATAAGGGCGCCGCCAGGCCTAAAAAGGGGCCGCCACTAGACTCCGCTCCATTTTTTGTCCTTTTGTGGTGAATGTTGTATCTGTTATAGAACCTTCTATTTTGGGGGAAAATTTAAATTTCAAATTTTATGTTTTTAATTAAACATTTCTTTTAATGAATAAATATATTGTTTTTATATTTTTATAAAAACACATTTGTAGAAGGGTAAAATCCATAAATGCTTAATGTACTTTAAAAAAGACTCATTCTACATACTATACTTTTTTATTGTTATTATTCTTATCCAACTCTAGTTTTTTTTTTCATTACACATACTTTATATAAAAATGGATAAAAAAGTGTATAAAAACGCATATAAAATCATAAGATAAAATCCATAAATGCTAAATGTACTTTCCAAAAAGACTCATTCTACGTACTAAAATTCATATAAAGTATGTGTAATGAAAAAAAACTAAAGTTGGATAAGAATAATAACAATAAAAAAAGTATAGTATGTAGAATGAGTTTTTTTTAAAGTACATTAAGCATTTATGGATTTTACCCTAAATAATGTATGTGTAAAAAATGTGAAGATATCATCGATCTCCCTACCAATAGATAAATAATGTCCACTTTAAATTACATATTTTTTAAAATTTTATGTATAATAAATTGAACTATTTTGAGATAGATATATTTTCTTTCATTTTTTAAGGGAATTGAATTTATTTTCTTCATATTTATTGAGGGTTAGGATATTCATACCCTCTTAAGTGATTCTAATACACTCGGAATTTTTTTTATCTTTTATCTTTTTATAATTTTTTATAAAACTACGAAATAGAAAGTACAAAGCAGAAAATATAAAGTTTGACAAGAAATACGGAACTTAAACAGATAAAAAACAAAAAATACGGAACATAA
>BQNB010134737.1:0-15281 GCA_026074375.1 Tanacetum coccineum | reverse complement strand
AACGTGACATTCGATGAAACTCCTCCACCCTCTAAGAGATCACCCTTGGTGGATGATGACTTAGATGAAGAAGAAGCAATTAAGGTTACCGAAAAGAAAAACCTAGAAAATGACATTGAGGATGAAACTTTAGAGATTGACGAAATGGTTAATATTAAGGAATCTAGGAACCATCCATTAGAAAATGTCATAGGAAACCTTAACCAAAGAACCCTTAGGTCACAAGCCCAAAACCAAAGTAACTTCTTTTGTTTTATATCAACTATAGAACCTAAGAATGTGAATGAAGCCTTAGCAGATGAAAGTTGGATAGTCGCTATGCAAGAAGAATTAAATCAATTCATTGCTAACGACGTTTGGGAGTTAGTTCTACAACCTAGGAATATGACAATTATAGGAACTAAGTGGGTGTTTAGAAATAAGTTAGACGAGAACGGTATTGTTTCTCGAAATAAGGCTAGGTTAGTTGCTCAAGGCTATAATCAACAAGAGGGCATCGATTATGATGAAACTTATGCCCCAGTTGCTAGACTTGAGTCAATTAGGATACTATTAGCTTATGCTTGTGCTTTAGATTTTAAGCTATTCCAAATGGATGTAAAAAGTGCATTCCTGAACGGTTTTATCAATGAGGAGGTATACGTGGCACAACCTCCAGGATTCATTGACTTTGAAAAACCAGATCATGTTTATAAACTAAAGAAAGCTTTATATGGTCTTAAACAAGCACCCAAAGCTTGGTATGATAGATTAAAAGCTTTCCTTATTAAACATGAATATAAAATGGGAATGGTAGATAACACTCTTTTTACTAAGAGAGCTTAAGGTGAAGTGCAGCATTGGCAAAAACTCTCTAAGCTCCTCATCGTGATTCTCTTAAATATATGTCGATGACATCATATTCAGTTCGACTTATCAAGACGTGTGTGATGAATTTGCCAAAATCATGCATGACGAGTTTGAGATGAGCATGATGGGCGAACTTAACTTCTTCCTTGGACTACAAATAAAACAAATGGAAGATGGAATCTTCTTTAATCAATCAAAATATATTAAAGAAATGCTTAAGAAATTTGGCTTAGAAGAATATAAACCAATGAAAACCCCCATGTCCTCCGATACCAAACTCACGAAAGACAAAGAGTGTGAGTCGGTAGATAGTACCAAGTATCGAGGCATGATACGTAGTTTATTATACCTAACGGCAAGTAGGCCCGATATCATGTTTAGTGTCTGCCTTTGTGCCCGCTTCTAAGAGGCTCCCAAAACCTCTTACCTTGAAGCGGTTAAACGTATCTTCCGATACATTAAAGGCACTACGCACTTAGGATTATGGTATCCTAAGGGGACCGGCATAGAAACAATAGTATATGCCGACTCTGATCATGCGGGAGATTATGTGGATCGAAAGAGCACTAGCGGTATTTGTATGTTCATGGGATGTTGTTTGACATCTTAGTTCTCGAAGAAACAAACCGCTCTTGCTATATCCACTACCGAAGCCGAATACGTAAGTGCCGGAAAGGCATGTCAACAAGCACTATGGATGAAACAAGCTCTTATCGACTTCGGTTTTTTCGACCTACGCCGACGTCCCGATCTGTGCGAAATAAAGGCCAGAGTGACCTTAGATTCAAACTGATGCAACTGCTCGAACCAATCAAAATCGAATTCGTCTCCACTTTTTCGTCGTTGATAAGGCCAGAAAGGACATATCTCAACCGAAAAAGTGTCGTCCGTCGACAACATTGCTGACATTCTTACGAAACCCCTTAAACGTGAATCGTTTAACTATCTACGTCTTGGTTTAGGAATGATGGAACACATTCCATAAATCACATTAGTCCGCTTCTCCTTCTTCTGTCTCAATTCTAGTCCGTGTTCTATTCCGTGTCATGACAACTTAAATACTTCATCCGAAGTAGTTTAAGCATTTTTAATTCGCGAAATGCAAATTAAAATGTCACTCCTATTTGTAAAATTTTCATTAAAAACTGAGTCCAAAAACCCCTGGCTGCGGGTGGCCCCGATACCCTAAGCGGCCGCCCACTAAAATTGTACACTTAACTAAAAAAATTCAAAACACAAAAACAAACACCCCCTTTCATATCTGCAGCGACGAACACGAACACAACACCCCAAAAACTCAAAATCAACCACTAAAACTATAATTGAAGATCAAATCAACACCTATAATCACTCACAACATCTTAAAGATCATCAATTGTAAGTCATTTCATCTATTTTCTTTCAATTTGAGTCTAGGGTTCATGATGAACACTAAAATTAAAATTGGGGATTTTTCATTTTTCTTTCAATATTGTACAATTAAGACTACTAGGATACAATGTATAACTAATATGCTTCCCGTAGACATAGGATTTGCATACATTAGTGAATTTGTTGAAAAATTAATTTCGAACCAAAACCCCAATTTTATTTTCAAATTACTCACGTTAGGAACATAATGAAATTGTGGTTATGCATTGTCAATACAACTTAAAAACGTTTTCAAACACATGCATAATGATCTCATGAACAAAGGTCGAGATACATAATTCATATGTATTTTTTGACATGTTTGGATGAGCAAAATCAAACTAAGGAGCGTTTGGATTAACTCTTAAGATTTTAATTTTTAGGTCGAGTTAATCGTTACTCCACATTTGTCACATTTAGGCACACACTAGAAACAATGTGCATAACAAATTACAAGTAAACGGTAATAAAATGTGATTCTACTTTTGTTTTAGGAGATCATGCCTCGTAAGTCATCGAAGTACAAAAATACAGAGCCTATATGCCAATAATACCATGAATACCGTACACCTATAAAATAAAAACTAAGAAACCTTGAAAGTCGTTGCATTCATGAGGGTCGGGTGGTTTTTGACAACTTTGCGGATCTAAATTATGTTCGGTCTATGTTTAGCTTTGTCGAGTTTGAGTGTCTCCTTGAAATTAATGACCAAATCGGTCCTTGGTTCATTCTTGAGTTTTATAGTCAATATCAAATAAATTATTCCGATAAAGGTAAAATGTTCATCAAATTTGTGATTCAAAATCAATTCTTTTCTTACTCTCTTGAAGAATTTTCTCAAATTCTTAACATACCTTGCGAGGGTGCCTGCGTCTTTACTGACAAATGGTCACTTGACGAGTTAGCATATGGTGTCCCTACGGATGGTCCATATCAAACCAACCCTCCTTCTCCTGATGACATCATTTCGTCTATTCGAATAGATAGAGAAGGTCAAGTCCGTCACATCCGTCATGAGGAAGAAATTGATGTTCTTGAATATCAAGTTCGAACTCGTGAAATTGAGCCAACCCTGAAGCCTTTGGAAGAGATTATCCGAGAAAATGTTTTTTTTTCTGTGGGTAATCGGGATCATGTTCCTGCATGTCTTTGTTACATGCTTTATTATGTCATGCACTCCAAAAAGTTCAACCTTGCCTATTTCATGGCAAAACGAATGGAGTGGGTCACTAAACAAAAGTGGTTGATCTTACCCTATGGTATGTTATTGACCCGTTTGTTTAAAGTCATCATGAATGAAAATCGTGAATTGTACAATGAGTCTTATGTCTTGTACGATCGTGTCATGAATCCTCTTGCCGCTCAACAAGAGCGAAAGCCTAGAAAGGATCATGGCACGAGAAGAGGTCGTCACTCCACTTCTTCTTCTTCCGCCTTTGACCAACCATCCTCTTCTCATCTTAACGATGATGATGATGATGGAAATGGCGAAGGGACCTCGCGTGCAAGCACTCCTTCCCCCATTCGTTATGTCAATTCGTTAACCAATCAAGTTCCTCAAGTTTTTCAAAACCCACCTAACATTGACCCTCACTTCTTAGAACCCTTCTACACCCATCAAACCAAAATCATCAACGTCAAGGTTAGATTCGGTACGAGCAAACGTGGTAGATTAAGGTCAATCAAGAAAGGTCTCAAAAACTTGTAGAGAAATATAAAGAAGTAAGGAATATCGAAATGTGTTTTGTGACATTACTAATTATATTACTTATTACTTTATGAAGCTTCAGTATTTAAACTTATATTATCTAGTGATAACTTAGTACGTAGTACAGGCAACATAACTTGTCTTAGATGATCTTTTGATTTTATCATCCTAAACATTTGTTTTCATGGTACTTGACACACTATAATTACCTCTATGATGATATGCATGCTTATCTGTTAGTCAATATGCATACATGTGTTTCTTTGATTGAATTTGGAATGATAAGTGTTATGAATTTAATTGTTAAGTATTAGATGATTCATGATGAAATAAAGTTGATTGCAAAAGGGGAAATAGAATTTTTTTTACTGGATCTGCAGAAAATCAGGAAAACTAGAAAACTTTCCTGCCTTTAGAGAACGACCCCCATAAACATGGGGCGGCCTCCTAATATATCTGGGACCGCCATGTATATATGGGACCGCCATCAGAAGTCACGAAAATTTTACTGTGACTACCTAATTTTCTATGCAGTTGACTATTCTCTATTAGACCCAGCTAAACTTCTTGCATTTTGCTAAACAACTTTTGGAATTTGTTTCCTTAATTCTCATGCTTTTCCACATTGATTACTTGCTTTCAAATTAAATAAACCATCCTTCTCATTCTTCTTACCATCTTCATCTTCCTCAAACAATTCTACCATGAATTCTACCAAAGCTTCTTCCTCTAACCCTTCTAAGAAAATCAAACTAACCATAATCCCTCCTAGACAACTATTTGTCATCATCTTTAGTGATGAAGATGTCCACCTCCACAAAACTTTCTCCCATAAGTACTCTTCATCTCTAACTCGTCTAATTCACCATCAAGGGACCACAATCCATCAGTCAAACGCTCATCAAAGACCTAGGGAACACATCTTCTTCTTTTCAATCAAAACTTCAAATTTCACCACCATCTTCAAATGAACCAACTTCTCCTCATCCTTTGAACCCTTTGCTTGACAACATTTTGGATGTTCCTCCTAGACCTCTAAACCCTCAACCACTTCAAAGTCATCCTTCTTTGGATATCACACTCTCTTTGTCACCAATCACTCCTCTTGATCACATTCATGACACTCCATCACCACCATCTCCATCACCACATCACCTTCTTTAACCTTAAGAGATGAGATGAACATCATGTTTGCTCATCTTGAGTATCTTCTCACTACCGCAATCACCTCACACTTTCCACCTCCACCTTGAAATGTCTTTAAAAGTTTTCATAAACGTGTCACCCCAAACCTTTTTGCTCAAAAAGTCATTCTCTATGAATCATGAATTATTTAGGACTTATGTAGTATTGTCTCTCTTTATCTCATGAAGTATGTAGTGTGTCTTATGGATTAATTATCTTGTATTAGCTCTAGTTTTATTTTATGTTGTATGAATGTATTAGTTGCATTTGCTATTGTATGAGTTTCTTGATTGTTGAATGAAACTCTCTTTTGGGTGACTTAAATATAATGTGTTGCTTAAAAGATATTTGTCTTGCACTTGTATTTCTAACTTTGTTTTGTAGCAAACAATTTTCGTAAGATCGATCCCTTGGTGCCCCGAACAAGGGGGAGCATACATCAAGGGGGAGTCTTGATATCGTCGATTTCTTTCTTCCTACAACTACTCGACGATCATCCTTTTTGAATTCGACAAAAAGGGGGAGAAATGGAACAAAACTCATTAATAATGTGTAACTATTAATTTTATACAAAATGAGTTTATATTTTGTCATCATCAAAAAGGGGGAGATTGTTAATACAAATAATGTCTAAAAACGTTATTTATATTTTTCGACCTCTCAACGTTTTGATAATAACAAAATGTAAAAACGTTTACGATAAAATTAAACGTTTACAAATTATTAATCGTAAAATTCCATTTCTAAGATTAGTAATCACTTAAGGTATGAACAAACAAATCATTAAGCATGATTAGTGATCAAGAAAATATTTTTCTCTTATCCATTACATTTTTACAAAAGAATTTCACAAAATTAATTATACAAAATATTTTCTAATTAAAAGAAAAGTTTTATTAAAAACTTAAAATTTGAAATTCAAATTTTCCTCCCAAAACGGAAGCTTCTACACCAGATACAACCTTAACCTTTACCACAAAAAGACAAAAATAGGAGCGGAGTCTAGGGGCAACCCCCCTTAATATAGGCTGGCGGAGACCCATTAATTTAATAATAAAATGGGGACCGCTAGGACCGCCGCCAGTTACCGTTGGTTTTTCCTGTCTATAAATACTGGTCCACCCCTTGCTGAAAATCATTCCTCTTTGCACGAAATTTTTCAGTTCTTTCTCTCACTAAAAATATTGATCACTAACATTCTTAGATCTTGTTTCAAGTGATCTCATCTTATCTTCTTCATCTCATCTTTCCTCTCTATCAAGTGCAAGAGAAGAACACTCGTATTCGCCAAGAAACAAAGTGTTGATTAGTGATCCTCTCTTCTTCTAAGTTCTAAATCTCTATTGTATTTATCTTGTGTATTTGTGTGATTTGGATATTGTGTAGATCCGATTGTGTAGATCTTGTGAGTGTGTATATCTTGTGAAGTGGTAGATTGGTTCTAGCTAAGATTAGGACTCGACATTTAGCTTAGTGTCGAAAAATAACGTAAGCGACGTGTAAACGGTTTTCTCCGCCTAAAGGGAGCTTGTTGACATAGTGAAATCTCGAGTAGGATACTCGGGGAGTGAAGTAGGGCGAAGAGGAGCTTCGTAGCCGAACCACTATAAAATCTTTTGCACCTTGGTTGATGTTCCTTTCCTTATCTCTTTACTTATTAATTGCTATTGTTTAGTTTAGGCAAGTTAACATAAGTAATTGTTTGTTCATATTGTTGTTTGATTAAACATAGAACTCGAATCTAAACATTTTGAAAGCAAACTTTTAAAACGAAAAAGAACCTATAAACTATTCAACTCCCCTTCTAAGTTTTCCACACTATATATAGAGTTTGGGTTCTGAAGGGGTAGCTAGGGTTATGTGACGATGTTAGCCTGCCGAATCTTCCATGGGCTTCTCTTTGTCGGCAACTATGACGCCGTCACACTTCGTGGTGATGTTGTCGCTCTTTAATCTTGACGGCGTTAGGAGTAACTTCTAACGCCATCTCCATAACCTGAGAAGTCACAACTTTAATTAAAAATTTCATTTTCTAAACACTTTTGGTGAAGGCATCAGAATGAAAGTCGCTAGCCAGAATAGTTGTGTTTTTGTCCAATTTCTTCCCGAATCGAGCCCAAGTCACGTGCTTTTCCTCTAAATGCTTCCCAAATGCTAAAATAACAAAAAGAAATGATTAAGTATAATATTTGCGTATATTTGGGCATATTTGCATGATTTTATGGGTTAAATGACCTTGAAAAGTGCATAAAATAACACCTCATCAAATACTCCTACACTTAGGATTTGCTTGTCTTCAAGCAAATGCGTTTTCTACTTAGTAAATAGCAAATTCGGGAGCATTTAACCTACTTAATAAAGATAATTTACGGCACAACCAGTTTAACCTTGTAATTCAAAGCACGGAAATTATACACTAGCACCTCCCATAAGTGTTTGGATTCTCTCCTCCTCTCAGTGTAATAATGAATTATAAAAATATAGGAAACGGGAAAATAAACACTCACTACATGTCAAATCTAGATATTACCATAAGCTTGATAAAGGATCAAAACATCCACTGCTTTTGCGTAAGCACCTAGGAATTACTATCAAAGAGGTCTTTACAAGGGTTGTAACGTTAGGTGTAGGGTAAAGGAAAACACGGTTGGGATAATGGGGGAATTTTACTAGTGGCAAGCTAATCATTCACAAGAATATTGATGTGCGGTAAAGTTTTACAATCCTCATATGCAGTGTACCTAATCTTGTATGTAATAGGAAAGAGACTCGGGGATTTGATCGTTCTCTATGGGGAATAGTTTAGGTATGCTCGAATCGAATGTCACTATGTTATAACTGATTGAAGGGGAGATTATTTGTTATTCTTTTATATCTTTTTTAAGCAAGTAAAATATCCTGTTTGAGGGGTAATGCTTAAACTAATACTACTCCTAAATCAATTCTAATGCAGAAAAGGAAATTGGATTGAAAAATCTTAATGGTTTAATACAATAGTGTTTCCACCTAATCATGCCTACTCCCTAGTTATTTTCTCTTGTTTTATTATTTGTCACCCTTGTAATGCAATGTGTGAGTATCTAATAAATTAAACACCTAACTCGGAATCTACCCAAATGGCAAGGTAGTATGAAGACTGTTGCACGGGTATCATCTAACCTAGCTGCGTTTCCCTAGACGTCTTTGTGTTGTAATTAAGAAGCTAGTTTTCTAGAGCCTAACACGCACACCGTTAACAAGAATTAATAATACAAGATAAACAATTAGGTTTCATGCAATCATAAGAAAACACAAATTAAATTTAGCCAAGCATGTTAATTGAGATCGAATTCATGTGATTAGGATTTGCTAAATGATAAGAGGCACTAGGATAAACCTTGTTTTAAACCTGTATATGTTATTATGGTCTCCCCGATCATATAACTATCCCTACGCCCTTGCTATGCACTCATTTTTAGTGTAAGATACCCCTAGTACACACTTCCAAGCCTATCCTTTTCACGATTCTCATAATTTTCTGGTGAATTCTGGATTATTAATGAAGAGCATTGTTTACACCCACACAAATTGTTACACCCACATCGCCTTAGCCTTCCTTGTATGTACTCGTTTTTAGTACATTATTGTTATCACATTTGTAAACCCAGTTAATTAATTGCTTGAGTACGCGGTTGCTAAGTCGAGTCATTTATTAATGTATACAGTTTTGGGACGATTGAGACTCATGGTATTTTTTTTATGTAGAAATGGGGAAGAAGTCAATCTAATACCCCCATACGTGCTTAATACACTCCATGTTTGTTGATCCTTTCAATTCGAGTCATTAGATTAGTTAATGTCGGTATCAAAAACTCAAGTGTAGGGGTGTGTTTATAAACCCCAAGTCATGTATTATTTATGTTTCAGCATATGGTATGACAAAAGTGTATGAAAAAAGAGAAAAAAAAAAATCAAAAAAAATATATATAAAAAAGAAGAAAAAATGTACGGGCTGCCATCTTGCTTATGTTTATGTTTATATGTTAGAAATAGTCAAAAAAGAAAAAGAAAGAGTTTGATGTAGAGTTTTGTATATCTTAGTCTTAGTGTGATCGAGTCTTGGAATAGCAACGCCTTCGCATATATTCTTATATATTAATTAACTCACCACCACCCAAATCCACCCCAAAGTTACCCAAATATTTCCCATTCGTTTTCGTTTAACTTACACCCATACATCACAACCCTTTAAAGACCTCTTTGATAGTAATTCCTAGGTGCTTACACCAATGAGGTGAATGTTTGATCCTTTATCAAGCCTATGGTAATTTATATGTTATGACAAGTAATGAGTGCTATTTTTCGTTTCCCATATTGTTATAATTTAATATACACTCGAGAGAGAGAGAGAGAGTCCAAACACTTATTATGAGGTGCTAGTATATAATTTATGTTCTTTTATTTATGAGGTCTAATTGGTTATGCCATGAATTATCTTAAAAAGTAAGTTAAATCCCCTCAATATTGTTATTGTCTAGGTAGAAAAGCACATTTGCTTGATTAAAAGCAAATCTCAAGTGTAGGGGTATTTGATGATGTAACACCCCACCCAACGTACATTGGGTTGTGCAGCGGAATTTGCAATTCGACGTTACTAAATAGCACTATTCACCAAGATAATAGAAAATGACCCAAATGAGACATTTTAACAAACATGTGTTCCATTATTAATTAGAGTTAAAATGCGTTTAGGTCCCCACAGAATCGCAACCACCATCTAGTATAACGTTTGAAAGACAATTGTTTCCAATAAAAAAAACATTGTTTTAACACAACTTAAGACATAGTTTTTGAAAGACTAGAACACACAAGTAGTCTTTCCATAAATCCATCACACGCACGACACCTCCACGCCATCGTTGCCTTCATCCTTGTTTACCTGGGATAAAACATGTTTAAAACGTCAACAACAAAGTTGAGTAAAATTCATAGAGTTTAAAATAATTGATAACCAATAACCTTTGAACACATAATTAGTTCTCAGGAAAACAAAGCAACGAATGCAATGTATAGCAACTTCTTTTCTTTCATGCAATAAGCTTAAGACACCAAACGTTAACAGTACATATGGCATTTCATATGTTAAAATGCCCAAAAACAAGGTATTATTGTCATATACCTACTACATTTCTAAATACAAAATGTCCGTATTAGGGTGTTCACCTACGGATTCATACCCCGGACAGGGTTGTCAAACCCAATAGATCTATTTAATGCATTAACGTTCACCTCGCAAGGCAATTAACGGTTCATGAAATAAGGGACTTTGACAATACCAACTTATGCAGAAACAATCTCGTAATCGGGTCCAGCATACCATAAAATCATATGTGTTCGATTTTATAAAACAAATATGCATCCCCCTCACGGGTTTTAAAACATTTAAAACAGTTCAAAAGCGAGGCTATGAACTCACCTTAAGCAAAGATCCAAATCAATCAAGTCAATCAAGCGCAAGTAACTTCACGTCTTAACCGCGACCTATATAATACATATATAGCGGTACGTGACTAAAAGTATATTAAATCATATATTGCATACTTGCATATATATATATATATATATATATATATATATAGATATATATATATATATATATATATATATATATATATATATATATATATATATACTATTACGTATATACAATCATATACTAAAATCTCCAAGTGCGACGCAAAATATTTCACCTTGACGCACTTAACAATATTACCACATTTTCCATAAAGTTTCCATTTTTAGAAAGTTTGCCGAAAGTAAGGATAATATATCTGAACTTCATATTTTGTCACAATTAACTAACATTAACCCTTTGCTCGTTATAAACTATATTCAAAAGTTTACGTAAGTTTGACTTTCAAAAGTCAAACTTCGTAGTTGACTTTTTACCCCAAAAATACCCAAACTTGACTCGGTCGTAAAACGTTCGTTTTTAGGAGTTACAAAGCCCACCTTATATCAAAACGAACCTTAGAACATCCTTTAGCATATTTAAAAGCCTAAAATAGATTTTAAAATTTTCTCGACACACCACAGTCAAGTCAAACTTTCTGGTCAAACATAGTCAACCCAAAACCTTTAAAACAACATTTTCGACATATTCCGACTATCAAAATATGCTTAACTAGTCTATGTAATTATACCAAAACTATCAAACTTTAGTCAGTAACTAAACACACTTTCAATAATTTCCGCACTTGATTCATCTAGCTAAAATCGTAATACACGCAATAGACACAATTAAATCAACACATGAACATAACTAGAACCTTACAATGCTATCAAGAAAATCAATTTTTGTTTCCCCCTTGGCTTATGAAATCGGACGAACCACAAGACCCAACTAACAAACCTTTTTCAATCAACTAACACTAAAATATCAACAATCTAGCCACTTTGAACACACCCTTATACACCAAATCACTAGAACTTGACCCAAAATCTAACTTCTTCAAATCTTAATGCATGTGAGGTTTCTATAGTGGGATTTGTAGCTCTTGAAACAAGGATTAAGATGGTATAATTTGATTGTAATGCATGTAAAAAAAAATCAATGGATTGTGTGTGTGTGCGCTATGGCCGGTCAAAGAGAGGGAGGAGAGGACAAGGATGAGTTTTGTTTTTTGTAAAAGTGTTATATGTGTGTGTGTGGGGGGAGGGGGGTATTATTTGTAGGAAAGAACTTTAGCATTTTGGCGAAACTAGTCCCTCCATCCTTAACCTCTTTTAAAACTAGTACAAAGCATTTATTTAGTTAATAAAAATCGGCCAAATACTCGGGTCACACCACGTTTAAAAATATTTTAAATCCATCCCACTAATTTTACTTTAAAACGTAATAAATCATCAAACCTTGTAAAACACAACCTTTAAACACGGTTTTTACAAAACTCAGGAAAACGTCGTAAAATACTAAAATGACATATTTACGCTCTCGGAGCATCAAAATACATTTTTCTGACTTTCTTTGACGCTAAAAACAAATAGATATTTAATCACGGATTGAAATTACCTTATAAAAGGAAATTCTCGTCAAACCTTATATAGCATAAACGACTATAATTATTTACGTAGCAAAAATAATCATCTTAGCTCGAGATAAACGTTGACCTGAAGCTCGGGTTGTTACATTCTCCCCTCTTTTAGGGAGAGTCGTCCCGTGCTCAGCTCGACTTATACGCTTTTCTCGCTTTGTCCCTACTTGTAAAGAGATGAGGGTACTTTTTGTTAATCCGATCTTCACGTTTCCAAGTAAATTCTGGACCTCTTTGCGAATTCCAACAAAGTTTAACAATAGGTATCCGACTTTGCTTAAGTCGCTTTACCTCTCTATCAACAACTTCCACTAGCTCTTCAATTATGTGCAACTTATCATCAAGTTGAATCTAATCCATCAGAACAACAATGTCGCCTTCCACTAGACATTTCTTAAGATTCAAAACATGAAAAGTACTATGAACCCCTTTCAACTCTTCAGGTAACTCCAACGTGTAAGCTACAGGACCAACTCTAGCTAGAATCTTGGATGGCCTAATGTAACGTGGACTTAGCTTTCCGCGCTTTCCAAAACGCATAGAGCCCTTCTATGAGGATACCTTGAGCAGTACTTTATCACCAACTTCAAATTCTAATGGCTTAGTTCTCCTATTTGCGTAGCTCTTCTGGCGACTACGGGTAGCTAACAAATGGTTCTTAATTTAGACAATCTTTTTGGTCGTATCATGGATCAATTCTGGACCAGTGAGTTAGCTATCCCCAACCTCACTCCAGCATACAGGCGATCTACATTTCCGTCTATACAAAGCTTCATATGGTGCAGCCTTAATACTTGCGTGATAACTATTATTGTATGAGAACTTGACCAATGGCAAATAGTGATCCTAACTACTTCCAAAGTCAATCACACAGGCACACAACATATCTTCCAGTGTCTGTATTGTCCTCTCACTTTGACCATCCGTTTGAGGGTGGTAAATAATACTCATATCTAAATTCGTCCCCAACGCTTCCTGGAGCGATCTCCAAAATTCTGGCATAAAATGGCTATCTCGATCTGAAATGATCGAAACAGGAACACCATGCCTACATACTATCTCCTTCAAGTAAAGTCGCGTGAGTTTCTCCATACTATCTGTTTTCTTTATTGGCAGAAAATGAGCTGATTTAGTCAGTCGATCGACAATAACCCAAATCGTATCATACACACATAGCGTTCTTGACAAACCACTCACAAAATCCATAATAATCCTTTCCCACTTCCAAACTGGAATCTCAGGTTGTTGCAGCAACCCAGGCGGTTTTTGATGCTCAGCTTTGACCTTCGCACAAGTCAAACACTTACTAACATACTTGGCAATATCCGCTTTCATATTCAGCCACCAGTACAACGGCTTTAAATCTTGATACATCTTGTCCGATCCCGGATGGATGGAATACTTGGACTTATGCGACTCATGCATAACCAAATCCCTCAATCCATTGAATCGTGGCAACCAAACACGATTTCCAAAACAACATGTTCCATCAGGGCAAAATTCGAATATTGGCTTAATCAATCTCCCTAAATTTTCTGCCTCTACATTCTTTTCTTTCACCGCTTCTTCCTGAGCTTTACATATCTGCTTAGGTAGATCATTGTGAACAGTCATCATCAAATCTCGAACACACAATGGCTTATCCCTTTCTTTCCGACTTAAGGCGTCAGCCACAACATTCGCTTTTCCAATATGATACCGAATTTAACAATCATAATCACTCAACAATTCAATCCATCTCCGTTGTCTCAAGTTCAACTCTTTCTGATTCAAAATATATTGCAGGCTCTTATGATCGGTGAAAACCACACACTTCGTTCCATACAAATAATGTCTCCATAATCTAAGAGCGAAAACAACGGCTCCTAACTCCAAATCGTGAGTAGTGTAATTCTCTTCATGGACTTTCAATTATCTAGAAGCATACGCTATCACCTTCTCTCTTTGCATCAACACGGCTCCATAACCTTTAAGTGATGCATCACAATACACCACTAAATCTTCCGTTCCCTCGGGCAACGCTAAGATCGGTGCACTACACAACTTCTGCTTTAATGTCTGAAAGGCTTATTCTTCTTCTTTTCCCCACTCGTATTTCTTATTTTTCTGAGTCAACTTAGTCAGTGGCTTAGAAATCAAAGAAAAACCTTCAATGAACCTCTGGTAGTACCCAGCCAATCCAAGAAATTGCCTCACCTCCGTTGGCGTTGTCGGTGCAGCCCAACTCTTAATGGCTTCGATCTTGGCAGGATCAACATGAACACCACTACGATCAATCACATGACCCAGAAATTGTATCGAATCTAGCCAAACATCAAACTTTGAAAACTTGGCGTACAATCTTTCTTTCTTAAGCAGCTCCAGGATAATCTTCAAATGCTTTCCATGCTCTTCTTCGTCCTTGGAATAAACCAAAATATCATCGATGAACACTATGACGAACTTATCAAAGTATGGCTTGCATACGCGGTTCATCAAGTCCATAAACACAGGAGGCGCATTAGTCAATACAAACGGCATCAATTGGAACTCAAAGTGACCATACCGAGTTCTAAATGCAGTAATTGGAATCTTTTCTTCATTAATGCGTAACTAGTGATATCCTGATCGCAGATCGATCTTAGAATATACGCTCGAACCTTGCAGTTGGTAAAATAAATCATCGATTCTCAAAAGAGGATAACGGTTCTTGACAGTCAACTTGTTCAACTCTCCATAATCTATACACATTCTAAAAGATCCATATTTCTTTTTCACAAACAACACCGGTGCTCCCTACGGTGATGAACTCGGACGAATAAATCCTTTCTCCAGCAGCTCTTGCAATTGTACCGACAACTCTCTCATCTCAGACAGTGCCAATCTATATGGTGCACGTGTAACAGGTGCAGCCCCCGGTACTAGATCAATTTGAAACTCTACTTGCCTTGGCGGTGGTAGTCCCTACAACTCCTCAGGAAACACCTCAGGAAAATCATGAATTATAGGCACGTCTTTCAATCATTTCTCCTTCGACTTGTTTTCCATCACGTGTACCAAAAACAAATGAAAACCT
>BQNB010134736.1:0-12992 GCA_026074375.1 Tanacetum coccineum | reverse complement strand
AACAGTCTTAACTACTTAGATTATTTGCTTAACAATAGTAACATTCACCTGAGCAGTAGTAACTTCAAGAAGCCTTTTAATCCCAACAAATACAGTGGTTTCAAAACCTAATGCCACTCTTGCTCCAGGAATGTTCAACATGACACTTTTCGTGGATTCGTAGAATGTGATAGAACACAGTATCCTAGTGAACCTCTAATAAAATTTGCTTGCATGTTTACAAAACATGTTCAGGAATTTTTAGTCTATGCCTCTCAGACATGCTCTAATTCACCAAAACCTAGTGACAAGTTAGTTACTGTCATACCGATTAACAAGGTCAAAAGAGTTAGATTTGCTTACCTGTCACATCTTCAAACAATATTCCCAAACACACTATGGTTTTAAAACCTAATGCCACTCTTGCTCCAATAATGTTCAACCTGACACTCTTTTGCGGATTTATAGAATGTGATAGAACATAGTATCTTAGTGAACTTCTAATAGAATCTGCTAGCATGTTTACAAAAGATGATCATGAATTGTTAGTCTATGCCTCTCAAACATGCCCTAATTCACCAAAAACTTAGTAAGAAGTTTGTTGCTGTTACACTGGTTAACAAGGTCAAAAGAGTTAGATTTGCTGAACCTGGCACATCTTCAAACAATTTTTCCAAACAGACTAATTCTCTTAAAACTAAAGATTCTAACAAGCCTTTGTTGACTTCTACAAGAGTAAAACCTACTACAAGTGCTAGCGGGTCAAAGCCTTCAGGAAATACAAAGAACAATAAGATCATGTGACCACCACGTAGCAATCAGAAGAATAAAGTAAAAGACTACCCTAGGAAAGTTAAATCTAGTTCAAATAAGACGAACTCTATTTCTGAACCTATCAGTAATGTACTTGTTAAGCATTATGTGAGAAATGCTAAGTTTGAATCTATTTGTGCTATATGTAACAAATGTTTGTTTGATGCTATTCATGATATGTGTCTTGTTGATTTTGTGAATGATATGAATGTGCATTCGAAATCTAAATCTAAAAGAAATAAAATGAGAAAAGCCTGGAAACCTACGAGTAAAGTGTTCACTCATGTAGGATATAAGTGGAAACCAACAGGAAGATTTTTTACTATAGTTGGTAACTCGTGCCCTTTAACTAGGATAACTCCCAAGAAAATAGTGCATCTTAAGGAAACCACTCCTAAGTTAGCTGAAACACCAAAACTAGAGATTAAAGTCTATAGTAGGAGACCCAAACAAATAAAATTAGCAGGTTTGAGTAAAGAAGCTAAGATTGTAGAATCTAAAATTGCTAACAACTCATAACCCACTCATTTGTGGGGATCCAATGCTATAGATGCACCATCTTCTTCCTCTCTTGTCAATGACAGGTTGTTCAGATCGTCCTCTGGTATCTAGACTCTGGATGTTCAAAACATATGACAGGGAACCGCTCTCAGCTCATGAACTTCGTTAGTAAATTTCTGGGTACTGTTCAATTCTGAAATGACCATGTTGCAAAGATAATGAGGTATGGTGGCTATCAGCAGGGGAATATAATTATCTCAAGGGTGTATTATGTTGAAGGGCTTAGACATAACTTGTTTTCTGTTAGACAATTTTATGAGACGGATCTTGAAGTTGCCTTTTGGAAAAACACTTGCTTTATTCGAAATTTAGAAGGTGTTGATCTACTTTCAGGCTCCCGAGACACAAATTTGTACACTATTTCTCTTGATGACATGCTAAAGACTTCTCCGATCTGTCTTCTATCAAAAGCTTCAAAGACTAAGAGCTGGTTATGGCACCGTCGTTTATCGCATCTCAACTTCGGTACTCTTAACAAGCTAGCTAAAGACGGTCTTGCACGAGGTATTCCAAAGCTTAAATTTTAGAAAGATCATCTGTGTTCAGCATGTGCATTAGGAAAAAGCAAGAAATCTTCTCATCAACCCAAAGCTGAGGACACTAACCAAGAGAAACTATATCTTTTGCATATGGATCTTTGTGGCCCGATGCGTGTGGAGAGCATTAACGAGAAAAAGTATATCTTGGTAATTGTTGATGATTACTCTCGATTTACTTGGGTTAAATTTCTGAGATCAAAGGATGAAGCTCCTGACGCTATCATCAAATGCATCAAAAATATTCAAGTTTGTTTGAATGCCACTGTCCGTAATGTTAGAACAAATAATGGAACTGAATTTGTCAATCAGACTCTCCATGATTTTTATAAAAATGTCAGCATTTCGCATCAAACTTCTGTTGCTCGCACTCCTCAACAGAACGACGTTGTCGAAAGACGAAACCAAACTCTTATGGAAGCTGCTCGCACAATGTTGATATTTTCAAAAGCTCACCTGTTTCTATAGGCCGAAGCAATCAATACAGCTTGTTATACCCAAAACCGTTCTCTGATTCGTCTCTAATACAACAAAACTCCTTATAAGCTGATGCATGACAAGAAACCGGATTTATCTTTTCTTCATGTCTTTGGTTGACTCTGTTATCCGACCAATGACAGTGAGGATTTAGGTAAACTAAATGCAAAGTCCGATATTGGTATTTTTGTTGGTTACGCGCCCGCAAAGAAAGCTTTTAGAATATATAATATGAGAACCCGAAAAATTATGGAAACTATTCATGTGACGTTTGATGAGCTGACAACAATGGCTTCTGAACAATGTAGTTTAGAACACGGGCTTCAATTTGTAACTCCTACAACATCCAGTTCAGGATGTTTCTATGGGCCGAAGCAATCAACACAACTTGTTACACCCAAAACGGTTCTCTGATTCGTCTCCGATACAATAAAACTCCATATGAGTTGATGCACGACAAGAAACCATATTTATCGTTCTTTCATGTCTTCTGTTCACTATGTTATCCATCCAATGACAATGAAGACTTGGGTAAACTAAATGCAAAGGCCGATATTGGTATTTTCGTTGGATACGTGCCAGCAAAGAAAGCTTTCAGAATCTATAACAGGAGAACTCAGAAAATTATGGAAACCATTCATGTGACATTCGATGAGCTGACAGCTATGGCTTCTGAACAATTCAGTTTAGGGTTTGGGCTTCAAGTAATGACTCCTGCAATATCTAGTTCAGGACTCGTACCAAACATTATTCCTCAACAACCTTGTAATCTACTAAAAAGAGATGATTGGGATATTTTGTTCCAACCCTTGTTCGATGAATACTTCAATCCTCTACCTATTATTGTCTCTACAGTTCCAGTAGCTGCTACACCAAGAGCTGTTGAAATAGCCAATTCACCTATATCTACGTCCATTAACAAGATGTACCATCATCAAGTATCCCATCAACACACGATCAAGAACATTCTCTAATTATTTCTCAAGTTCTTGAAGAATCACCTAAAACACCACTATTTCATGATGATCCTCTTTATGAATTTCTTCATGAAGACTCGACTTCTCAAGGATCGTCATCTAATGTGAGACCATCCCATACACTATTACCATTTGTACTAGTTTCAAGAATAGAGGCCATCCGTATCTTTGTTACAAATGCAGCCAACAAAAATATGACGATTTTCCAAATGGATGTTAAAATGACTTTCTTAAATGGTGAGCTCAAGGAAGAGGTCTACATTTCTTAACCAGAAGGATTTGTTGATCAAAAATACCCATCGCATGTGTACAAGCTCAAAAAGGCCCTTTATGGTCTTAAACACGCACCACATGCATGGCACGACATGATGTCAAGTTTCCTCATTTCATAACATTTCTCCAAAGGTGTAGTTGATCCAACACTCTTCACATGGAAAGCAGGAAATCACTTATTGCTGGTAAAAATTTATGTTGACGATATAATATTTGCATCCACTAATACTGCTTTATGTAATGGGTTTGCTAATCAGATGACCACTAAGTTCAAGATGTCGATGATGGGGGCAAATGTCATTCTTTTTAGGATTACAAATTTCTCAAAGTCCCAGAGGTATCTTCCTAAACCAAACAAAATATGCTTCTAAAATTATTAAAAAATATGGTTTGCTATCTAGTGATTTTGTAGACACACCTATGGTTGAAAAGAATAAACTAGATGAAGATCTACATGGGACACCAGTTGATGCTACACTTAACCATGGCATGATTGGATCCCTCATGTATCTGACATCCAGTAGACCGACCCTATTTATGCAATCTGCTTATGTACCCGGTATCAGGCAAAGCCTACCGAAAAGCACTTAAACGCGGTTAAATGGAACTTTTGCTACCTAAAGGGAACCATTAACATGGGACTCTGGTACTTAAAGGATATCGATATGTCTCTAACAACATATTTAGACGCATATCACGTAGGGTGTCAGGATAGTAGATGCAGTACATCGAGAAGTGCTCAATTCTTAGGTGATAAACTTGTTAGTTGGTCTTCTAAGAAGCAAAAGAGCATTGTGATATCGAGTACAGAGGTTGAATATATTACCTTATCTGGGTGTTGTGCTCAAATCGTATGGATGCGATCACAGCTAACAGATTATGGGTTTACATTCAATAAGATTCCGATGTACTGCGACAACAAAAGTGTGATTGATCTATGTTGCAACAACGTTCAAAACTCTAGAGCAAATCACATTGATGTACGCTACCATTTTATAAAGGAGCAGGTGGAGAATGGAATAGTGGAACTTTACTTTGTTCGGACGGAATGGCTGACATCTTCACCAAACCGTTGCCAAGAGAAATATTCAACTTCTTGATTAAAAAGCTGGGTGTGAGAAGCATGTCTCCAAAAACGCTAAAACTTTTGAAAGATGAGGAAGACGAGTAATGGTGGTAACTCATGGAATATCTTGTGTATTATATGTATATAATAAAATCAAAAAACCCAAAAAGATTTTTCATTTCTTATAATCTTTTCAAAAAAGAGAATAGAAAAATTAAAAATCATAAAAAGAAAATACAAAATTAAAAAATCAGAAAAATACAAAAATAGGTTTTCATGACATGTTTTCTAGAATCAATAATATTTACGGCCATAGAAATGCCATTTAATAATGGCATAAAGCTGTAAAAAAAGTTTGAATAAAAAATATGTCATATGGTGTTAGAAAAATATTGTAAACATATGAGTTGATTGAGAATTTACAATCAAATAGTAATAGTAATAGCAAGTTTGATATTTGTTCTTGTGTTCATCTTGGTATAGATATTGATATTCCGCGTCAATATTTGTATTCACGGTTATTGTCTCTCATAGTATCTTTGGATTTATTCAAAGGACTATAAGTCGTTTAAGGCTCATTGAGATCCTGTTGATAAGGACCTACAAGTGGTATCAGAGCCACCAAAGGGACTTTACACAAGATTGAACAAAAGATCAAAACCTTTTAATCCACAAAATCAAGTAGTCATGTCTGCAAACGATAATTTTTCTCTTCATGATGATGAGGAACTTTCTCTTAATGATGATGCATCTTTGGCTGGATCTGTACCAGCATCCAACAAAGGAGATGCTCCTGCTAAACCACCACAAATAATCACCACAAATACACTTTCAAACATTAAACTGCCCGTCCTTCAAAAAGATGATTATGATACGTGGGCCAATGGGATGGAACATAATCTTGTGTTAAGTAATGAGGTCTGGAAAGTGATTCAGAATGGGGAACTCAAAAGAAGCGAGTCACCAAAAGGTAAGGATGGTGTAAACAGGGTTCTTCCTTAACCAACAAGGAAGAACTATTTTGCTGATGAGTGAGAAAGAAGGAAAGCCAGAACACTATGTTTTAAGGGCTATTCTAAAAGATCATCTCAGACGTTTTCATGGCATGGATGATGCCAAAGAGATCTAGGCAACCATCAAAACACGATTTGGTGGTAATGCAAACTAGAAGAAAATGCAAAAAGCTATTTTGAAACAACAATTTGAGGCATTTACTATCTCGTCTAAGGAAAGCTTAGAGAGAAAGGTAATGATAAGGTTCCAAATACTCCTATCACAATTGGATGCCCTTGGTGCTGGTGTGTCAGATGAAGACGCAAATCACAAGTTTTTGAGGGTCTCTTCTCCTGCATTGGGACAGGTCTAGCAATGACAATGAGATCAAAGAAGAATATTGACACACTGTCAATAGATGATTATAAATAATTTATGTGTCTTTGAACAAGACATCAAAAGCATCATCTTCGTCTTACATCTGATAATGTGGCCTTTCTATCACAAGCCAAAGCCTCTTCCAGCAAACACAAACCAAGCCACAGCTCAGGAAGTTATAGTTCTTATAACACTTCCTCTTCCAAAGCAACAACAACTGCTACTCCTGGTCTTGCTGATGAAGGTATATACATTCTTTTTAGGCCTCAAATGATCGTTTGATGTGGATTTGATACATGAAGACCTAGAGCAAATTGATGATCTGGATTTGGAAGAATGGATATAATTTGGCAGATTGCTATGACATATTAAAGATAAGAAAGTTCTACCAAAGGAAGACATGCAGAAGGCCAATGTGTGGATGGTAAAAATGGCATGTGGCATTTGATAAGTGAAAAAGTTGATGTTTCATTGCCACAATACTAGGCATTTTGTATAGGGAGTGCAAGTTTTAAAGGGTTAAAAGAAATTGGTAATAGGCAGGAAGCAGGGGTAAAGGTCAGAAATATCAAGGCCAGTGCAAAGTGGAAAAGGAACGCCTGATGGTCCATTGATGAAGGTCAGATCAATTGGGTAGAGCAGACTACAGATGAGGAACTCAATCATGCTCTAATGGCTTTCACTGTAAACTACTGAGGTATCCATGTGCTCTAAATTGTGGTTAGATTCATATAATGCCTTCAGTAAGTATGATGAACTGCAATCGAATTTTGTGTGACCACGAAGCTGCCTTAGTTGCCCAATAAGCTAGTGTTAAGAAATTAGAATCTCAGCTTTAAAGCTCCCATAAAACATCAATTTCCTTAACTGAAAAGTTAAATTTATTTCAAGCCAATCAAATTTTTGAAAAAGATGAAAAGCTGAAAAAGTATAGAAGAATAGGAATGAAAGCTGTCAAAGACAAAGATGCTTTACAAAAAAAATTTGACTCTTGGTCTGCATCTTCTAAAAATATTTGGAAGCTAATTGATTGTGGGATAAGCTCAACTGTTAAGATAGGTTTAGGATATGGCATCAATCAAGATTGCTGAGGTCTAGGATATGAGGAAGAATTAAGTTGTAGAGGTTATTTTTGCTTTTAGGGGAAAACAGATGCAGGAATTTATGACATTCACTCTTTACAATCAGATTAAACAGGTTAGAATATAAAGGTGTCCCCCATCCTCTTATGGGTGATTATACCCACTTGGGAACAGGTGGACATAGTTGTTCTCTGTATGAGTATGGTAAATATCGGGCCTCAACCTCAATCTCCTTGTCCTACTGTAATTGAGCTAAGTTCCTCTGTTAACTCTAACTTGTCAATCCAATGATAGTGATGGGAACAAGGAACTGATATCTGACAAATTCAGTCAATGATGACCACAATTCTATACCGTTATTGAGCAGCCACACCGTTACCATTGCCACCCAAAAGCTCAAAACCTACTAGTGCCTAAACATCAACAAACAGTTGACCCTAGTTGTGCACAGCATGTAAAAACTCTTAGGACACCAGTGACTCCCTCACCTATTCCTTCATATAATAGACAGAATTGGAATCAAGGAATGCAAAGGGACTTAGGTACAGGATATTCTTTTGAAAGAAAACCATGTTTTGTGTGTGGAAGTCTTAGTCACTTGATTAAGGACTGTGACTATTATGAGAAAAAGATGGCAAGGGAAGCTGCTTTTAAGAGCACAAGGGTGGTTCATGCTAATTGTTAGGCAAGCTACACCAGCCTGGACTAACTTAAAGGGTGAATAAAGCAAATATTTCACTACAGGACTGTACAACTTAAACAAATTAATCCCAACCTTGTACTGGCTAGCATAAAACATATTAAAAACTGGTAGGGTTAATGTTAATATTGGTCATGGAAATGTGTAGTTCTGTTAGTTCCGATGGCACTCAAATTAAGTCTGGTGCTTTCTAGATTTAATATGGCAAGCAACATGTTATTCTGGTAGTGTTGCTTGTTTATTATGGCCGACTCAATTTAAGTCTGTGTGTTCTAGATTTAATACTGGAAAGAAATGTTAGTTTGGATAGAGTAATTTGAACAGTATCAAACAACACAAGCCCTAAACTTCACAGATGAATCTTTATAGTCCAAAGAATTTGTTTTTCAAAACAAAGATCACTTGTAAATAGACCGCTTTTCAAGGATTATAACAGCAAAAAGTCATAATATATATGCTGTTAAGGGCAAAAATGTGGCACTGGCTGTTTTAAGACCTCAGCAGGTTGGTGTTTGGAGAAAAGAAAAACAAATAACACCCCCCACCACTCTCCAATACAATAGTGGACCATCCCTGATTCAAATGTTAATGTTTCTAGAGGTCCACAAGGCAGACCCATGCATATGGAAGGCCTGAGTCCCAAAGAGAAACTAATCTCTTTTTGATTGTGCCTGATCATTCAACTAAAGCCAATTTTGGAGCTTTAGAGGTATATTTTATAGTTGGAATGTTATGGGCAATATGAATGTAACAGGGGCTATCATGAAGGATTATCAAGAACTATTCAAAGTGGGTATCTGTTACTTTTGGAGGATGTAAAGGTTATGTATTCAGTGAGAAAAGGTACAAGTCGATTAGGAAATTTAGTTTTTGATGATGTAGCCTTTTGTGAAGGAACTTGGACATTTATAATCTGTTCTCCATATCTTCGATATGTGATAAACGTTAAAATGTACTTTTTAATGAAAAAGAGTGTTTTGATGGTGTCCTATGACTTCAACGATGCCTGATGAAAATAGGTCCTTCCTAAAGTTCTAGGCCAACACAATATGTATACTTTTGATATGATAAAAATTTTTTTTTGGGTTGGATTTTTCTTTCAAAAAGGATCACATGTTTATTAGCAAAAGCCTCATATAAAGAAGCTAAATTGTGCACAGGAAGGTGTAGGTCACCTTAGGTTTCAAAAACTTAAATAACTTGTGAAGGAAATCTAGTTAGAGGGTTACCTTCCAAGTAGTTCAATAATGTCCACACAATTGTGTTGCTTGTCAAAAGGGAAGCAACACAAAGGCCTCCTTGTAAGGCCAAGATTGAAGTTTGTGACCCACCAATTACTACACCTTGATAAGGTACTTATTTGGACCTCATTTTATGAGTTGTATCAAAACCATGCAAGTTATGTCTAGTGATTATGATGACTTGTTTCAAGGTTTTGTTGGGTAGTTCTTTCTAGCCAAAAAGGATGAGTTAGTGACTATCCTTAAGACTTTTATAAAAGCAGATAGAAACACCAACTTAATTAAACAGTATAAAAATCATTTGATCAGATAATGGGTCAGAATTTAAAAACAGGTTATGCTTGAAGTTTCTATGGGGAAAACAAACAAAAAAAAAAAAAAAGGGTTATAAAATAGGAGTTTAGTAATGAAGGAATCATCAGCAAAATGGGGTTACTTTGCGAGAATGAAATAGACCCATTATAGAGGGCTGTTAGGACTATGATAGCTTGACTCACACTTACCTTACCACTTTTTGGGCAGGAAGCAGTCAATACTGCTTTGCTATACCTTAAACAGGGTAAGGGTGACCAAGCCTCAGAACTAAACTCCTTATGAGCTTTTGTTTGGCCAACCAAAACCAATCTTAGTACATAAGCAATTTGGGTGCCATGTTACCATTCTCAATACTCTTAGCCTACTTGGAAGTTTGATGAGAAATCTGTGGGGTTTTCTTTGTTGGGTGGTTACTATTGTGATACCAGTTAAAGCCTTAGGGTTTATAATTTAGTACCAAAAAAGTTGAAGATAAACCTTCATGTCCAAACTTTCTTGAGGAAAAACCCAATTGTACAGGGAATAGGGCATAGGTGGATGTTTGACTTAGGACTATTTACAGGACGCTTATGATATTTATACCGGTTTTCTTTGCAAAATTCAAGCAACCCCGCAGGTTCAAAGGAGGTCTTGATATTGATGTACAGACTGAGAGGCTGTCAGGACCTGATGTTGGTTTCTCTTACATCTCTAACTAAAGCAACTAGAAAAGCAGTTGTTTCTGAAAAGATTGCTACAAAGAAGACTCACTCCCCAAAGCAGCCATCTTCTACACCAATATCCAAATCTGCTGATGACATTATGACCTTTAGAAAAGAGCTGGATGCTCTTGCTTTGAAGCACTTAGGACCAGTACTGCAACAGCATCTACACAAGTTCTAATCATGTTAATAATCGGTAGTATTAACCTTTATTACTGCTTTTGAGGTGGTTAATTCGGCAAAATATTGATGCTATTATCTCCTAGTGCTGATCATGAAGAAGAAGTCTTCTCTGATGCAGATGATGATGAGATGCTTGAAATACGGATTTATGATAAATCAAGTGAGGGTATCTTTGAAAAGGCTTCTTATGATGATGATGGGATTATTACTGATTTCAACACTCTACCAGATAAGGTAGATGTCCTAAAAATCACACTTAAGGATTCACAATGTATCTCAAAGTCAAATCCTTGGATGATCCCAATACACCTGTTCAGACTAGAAGCTTCTCATCAAGAAAAATCACTTGAGCTCATTGCTTAGTGAGCTACATACAAGCACACAAAGAAGCAATCATTAAGATCAAACAACATTGTCTTTTTGCTTGCTTTTTATCTCAATTTGAACCAAGGAAAGTCTTAGAAGCCCTTGAAGATGGAAGCTGGGTTGAAGCTATGCAAGAAGAACTGTTGCAGTTCAAGCTTCAACAAGTATGGGTTTTGGTTGATTTACCCAATGGTGCTAAGGTGATAGGTACTAAATGGGTATACAGGACAGAAGGATGAGAGGGGAGTAGTTGTCAGAAACAAAGCAAGGCTGGTAGCTCAAGGTCATAGGCAAGAAGAATGGATTAACTATGATGAGGTTTTTGCTCATGTCGCAAGAATAGAAGCTATCGGGTTGTTTTTGGCCTTTGCCTCATTTATGAGGTTCATAGTCTATCAAATGGATGTTAAAAAGTGCCTTTCTGTATGGCATATTGATTGAGAGGTGTATGTCTCACAACCCTCCTGGATTTGTTGTGATCCTGGTCATACTACAAAAGTTTTATAAGGTGGACAAAGCTTTGTATGGATTGCACCAAGCCCTAGAGCTTGGTATGCTATTTGTCTAACATTCCTAGAGAAGCATGGATACAAGGGGGCTCCATTGAACAAGACTTTATTCATTAGAAGGTAACAATAAGGATATCATGGTTGGATCAAAGTATATGTTGATTATAACATTTTTGGGCTCTACCAAAAGTCTTGGTGTGATGTGTTTGAAGCTTTGATGCAAAGCCGATTTCATACAAAAAGGGGAAAAAGACTTTATTCTATTTACAAGAGTGAAATTCAATGATGTCAGGCTAACTGAGCTACTAACCGGAAGGGAAAGCCATGTACGTATGGTTTGTAGCTTATTATGTGTGGTGGCATGTTCAAGAAGATCTTAAGTCAAGAGGAAGCAATTGAAGATTGTTTCATACATGAAGATTGTTTTGTAATATCAAATAGGGGAAGATTGTTGGGATCTGAGATTTGATGATTACAAAACTAAATATGCAAAATTGAAGAAAGATGAAACAACAAGGACTTAATGTGAAATATTAAGTTAGCTTCCTATGTAAGCTAGGTTTTCTTGTAAACCCTCTATATAAAGTGTATTAGAGGCGTCTGTTTTATATATCCATCATAGTTAGATCTCTCCAATGAGAGTCTAGACACACAAAAGAAAGCGTGTGTATTATTAGTTAGCTTATTAGTTAGTTTATTAGATAGTTAGTGTAGCCTCAAGGATTGTGGATCCTTGTTACAGTTTGTAACCATTTATTCTGATCAAATTAATGGAGGCCTGAATGTTTAGTAGTAAAACCTTGTTTAACAACATTACTGTTCTTTATAATTTTCGTTGTGCTTATTAATGTTGTTTGTAAAACTAATCCTAGATGGGCTAAACGATCTCCACAATTGGTATCAGAGCGGGTTGCTCTTGATATCTAGGATTCTCAAGGTTTGAAGGATGTCTGCCTGGTTGAAGGTTCGGGGACATTTTCAGTAGGTAAAGCAGCAAACCAGCAGCGTGCATAATATTTAGGGTTTTGCTACATTAGTTTAGGGTTTCCTAAACCCTAACAAAACTAAAACGGATACAGAAAAAGAAGTAACAGAAGCAGGAGGTAGCCACATGATTAAAGATACAAGGTACTGCTTATAGCAGTAAGAAGCTGCAATATCAGCAGGTTTGATATTGAAGGTTTGATGGAAACAAAGCAGCAACAGTACAAATAGAAAAGTGATCTGCTGATTCATAATGGTGACGGTTATTAAGAATGCGTAGATCATGGAAACAGTATTGGTTATGGATGCGTGAATTATGGAAAAAGTTATGAGTATGATTCGTGATTTGTGGAATCAGATGTGATTTAAATGTGAAATCCCTGACTTTAAGGGATATATTTTAGTCTCATAATAATTCTTATATTTTGGACGTGGACATCATGAGGTATGGAAAGTTAATATTATTGTTATGATATGATTAGATGTTGACGTGATTGAAGGAAAAGCAGCAAGTAAAGAGATTTGGAAAAGAATGGGATTTGTTATGTTACCCTATTTTTAGGGAATATATTTACTTCCTATAATAACTTTCGGAGTATATTTTGAACGTGTTTTGCTGATTTCATGGGCTGGATATGACTTTTAATACTACCAAGATATTAGTGCTGCCAGGTATGGAAGGTTAATACTGCCCACATATAATCAATACTGCTGGTTGTATTTTTAGTACCGCTGGTGGTTATTTTGGTTTAGTATATGTTTGGTGATGGCGAGTGTTAATGTTGTAGTTGAGTTTCACAGGTGCGAGTTCTTATCATATCTTAAAGTCGTGTTTGTAGCAGGACATTAACTTTAAAG